>JBBPUD010000187.1:0-41882 GCA_038094475.1 Phylloporus aff. rhodophaeus | reverse complement strand
AAAACAACCAATGTAGTTTGGCCAGAAGTTTTTGTAGGATTAAACATTACATGATGTACTATACATACATAGCTTATGCTAAAGATACAAGCAATGTCAACTTATATCCATCCAATATAAATCATATCATCCAACAAAAACCACATGACTTGTGCCAAAGGCACAAGTCATGTCAACTTATACTCATCCAACAGAAACCACATGACTTGTGCCGAAGGCACAAGTCATGTCAACTCATATCCATCCAACAGAAAGTATATGCCTTGTGCTAAAGGCACAAGCAGTGTCAATTCATACCTGTCCAATAAAATTCGTATGAGTTGTGCCGAAGGCACAAACAGTCACGGGTAAATAGCTCGTTACAATTCACTGGTGTTTCGTTGTGCTGCTATGGGCCGTCGACCGCTGAGACTGATGGGTTTGCACAGGCCCTTGTCCCAGAATGCATATTGCCAGCTTGCCAGCAGTAACACTATTAACCGAAGGTTCGCCTCATGTCTGCAGTCATTCGAATGGCAGGTCTGAGCAGTAGATCGATCGTGTCATCAGGAGAAGTACTAACAACATATTTGAGGACATGAATAGAAGGAACCTGACTCTCACATGGCCATCTTACCGTCTACCCCTCCCGACGATCCCGAGAGGCGTTCTGGGTAACGAGCTTTGATCCTAGCAGCTAGCTCTTCTTCATATATTTGATCGGGCCCAAGTTGGTTTCCCAGAGTAAGCCAACTTCAAAGGGTCTGTCAGTATGAGTGTTGCCTAGTTGCACCGCAGACACTTGCCCAGGCCTGGTGTTATGTTTCCTTCCAAAAATCTCAACCTTGCGTCCCCCAGGGCACATGCGTTCAATGAGACCATACACTTCATCTGGTTTTCGGCTCGTCTCGCGCACTTCACTTACGATCACGTCTGTATCAAGTCCTCGGTTGACCCAGCTAGGGAACTTCAAGTTACCAGCTTCGTCAACATGTGTTTTGACACCAACGAGCATATGTTCTTTGGTATGGTTCAGCCAATGGCCGGTCCGACCCGTGCGGATGACGCGTTGTAACTGTATCGTTCAGCGTTCGAATTTGAAGTCGCGCTCAGAAAGATCACCTGATTGGTTTTCACCCAGACGACTTCATCTACGCGTGTGTAACCCCAGACCCGGAGGCATTCACGACCCACTTCCATGGCACGACCGGTGACCCATAAAAACAAGAGACCTTCGTCTTGCAGAGCAGGAATGGGCATGGCCCGCATCTCATCGTCTGTCATTGTTCCGTAAGGCAACTTCAAGGTATCCACACGTCATCGAGTCGTTCTGATACCGTCACACTGATGACTCACACTCATGTGAATGTCCCATGGGGGATCTGCCATGATGACGTGGAATTTCCCGAGTACTGAATAGTCGAATCGTCGGAGGTCACAATTGATCCACTGAGGTGGCAGCTATCCGAAGGCACTATGACGGAAAATGCGAAGAATTACTGGAGGTATGCACGTACCGTTTGCATATCTTTACCATCTGGGCCCATCCCAATTTCCAGCTTGAAACGATTGCGCATTCTTTGTACATCCTTCCATCCCATGTCACCGACACCCGTGACCTGACCATCTTTCTCATCCCAGTCGACTTCAAAGTGGAGGTACCGACATGGTGCTTTTTCTTTTCCCCTGCCCCCTGCCCCAAGGCCTGAAGGTAGAGAAACTCTTGTGGCGCTCCCGGATGGGAACGGTGGAATCGATGGTGATTGAGCGTAAGTGGGCTCAGAGTAGCAGGTATTAAGGTAGGAGCAATGACCAAGAGATGGATCAGTGTGTGGTCGTATCAACGGCTTGAAGTGTACGCGATCACAAATGGACTGAGAAGAACCAGTTCCTGAGCATTCTCGACGTGCCTTTGCGCAGTCCTCTTTTGTGATGTAGGAGCAAACGGGGTCGAAGCTACCGTGTGATGTGCAGAACTGGTAATGAATAGTTTCGTTTACACAACTACGTATCATTGAAAGTCAAACCACATACCCGTTCTGCAAGGAGGCGTCCCTTGGCAGTAGCCCTTTGGAGAATAGCATAGACCTCTCTCAACTCTTTGCCCAAGTTTGCAAGAGGAGATGCGGAAGGGGGAGGAGAATTGCTTATACTCCTAGAAGAGCGGTCGTCTGGGTCGTCCCCAGCGGCGGAATCAGCTTCTTCATCGACAGGGGGCCGCTTGCGCTTGCGGGGGTTCACCGCGTCCGTCAGGCCATTCCCAAAGTGAACGTCAGTAATGGTCAGAACTCCACTCTCGCGAGACAATGATAAGTTCCCGTGTTCCCAACGACGCGAGAGACCCTCCAAGACGGTCTCGAGACGGTGTAGATCCGTCAAACGTAGGTGTGAAGAACAAGCAGTGGTTTTGAAGGTAATCAGAGAGAGCAGAAGGTCAAGGGAGCTGACCGGAGACGATACTTTTCCAGAAGCGAATGCATCGTGAACGGCTGAGCCAACCGCGACGGTGAACTCGTCGTCGGCCATTCGTCCAACTTGGACAAAACCTTGGCCGACACGGTGGTACCTACGTGGACAAATAAGGAAATTCTGGTTGCCCGGTCTGCCCAGGCAAATACAAAAATGTGATCCCCCCTACGCTAACGAGCATAAGATGACTAGCGACAGAGGGTAGCACAAACAGACAACGCCCTCGCCTTTTACTAGGGCGTTCCGTGGGCTGCCCTCACTCTGAATGTCGCATTACCAATTTTTCAATTCTCAGCTTGTTCTGAGACATCCAACTTCACTTTCTTTTCTTCTTTTTTTCCAAGACATCATGGCAGAGTCAACCGCTTTTGCAGGAGCGTGGTCCACCCTTCCGGTTTCGCTCACCCCATGGGTGTAAGCGTTTTCTGTCACTCGTCCTCACTTTACTCACTTTTCTTTTAGTCTTGATGTGATACAGTCGATGGGCTACTCCCAGATGACGCCAGTACAGGCGACCACGATACCACTCTTCATGCAACACAAGGACGTTGTTGTAGAGGCTGTTACAGGCTCTGGAAAGACTCTGGCCTTTGTCATCCCGATTCTAGAGCGACTGATGAGACGTGAATCTACCCTCAGGACGAACGAGATCGGTGCGCTAGTTATAAGTCCAACAAGGTGACTCACCTATGCGATTCTATGAGCACCTCTGATGTCCTATTTTTCAGGGAACTCGCGACTCAGATACACACTGTATTCTCTGTATTCCTCTCTGCACAACCGGGTACATCGTGTCCAAGCGAGTCTACGGCTGCACTTCCATCACCACTACTCCTCATCTCCTCCGACGAGTCATCCCCGGCTCAGGATATCCAGCGATTTCTGGAATCTGGTGCTGATATAATGATAGGCACTCCTGGTCGAGTAGAGGAATTCTTACTGGGAAGAGGGAAAACCTTTGTGAGCGTAAAGGAACTAGACGTGCTTGTCCTTGACGAGGCAGACAGGTATGACCTGTGGATGGCTTATCTCGATTGTCTCGTTCATGTGCCGATTCCCAAGGCTTCTTGACTTGGGTTTCCAGAACACGTTGACTCGTATCATTACACACTTGCCCAAGCAGCGGCGAACAGGACTTTTCAGTGCAACCATGACTGATGCTGATGCCTTGTCCGAGCTTGTCCGAGCGGGACTGCGAAACCCTGCCCGTGTAGTCGTCAAAGTCCAGTCCAAAAAGACCAAGAGACGAGTCCCGGACGACAAAAGGAAAGGTGAGGTTATCGAGGAAAGACGTATACCTGCAGGGTGTGTTGATCACTCCCAGTTGGATTTCTTTATTTCCTAAACCTTCGAGTCACTCTAGACTTGAGAACTTTTATATCAATTGCAAGGCATCCGAAAAGATGGTGCAACTTGTGCGAATCATTGAGCACGAGGTTTTGATGCATACAGCATCCCATTTCATCATCTACTTTGCCACCTGTGCGTGTGTGGACTACTTTTATAGAGTGAGTTTCCGTGTACAAGTTTGTGATCGATGTGAGATGGCTGATGGCTGGTAAGGTTCTCCCGGGACTGGTACCTCCCGGCTCAAAACTCTTTTCCTTGCACGGTCACTTGCTTCCGGCTGCGCGCACCCGTGCTCTGTCAGCCTTTGCGTCGTCCCTATCTTTAGGACCGTCAATACTTCTCGCAACAGACGTTGCTGCGAGAGGGCTAGACATACCAAACGTTGACGTCATAATTCAATTTGACCCACCTATCGATCCGAAAGCTTTCTCACACCGCTGTGGGAGAACGGCTCGTGCAGGGAGGAGAGGTCGGGCCTATGTACTACTCGTTGGCAGAGAAGTCGAGTATATCGGTCCGTTGCACGCCTTGCGAACATTCCCTTGTTGACCACTGTACCCATAAAGACTTTCTTGCGGTGCGCAAGATCCCGATACGAAACCACCCTGTCATTCAGGCCGGTGGCGTCCTTACGGGACAAGGCTCAAGCACACTTGAGCAAGATGAAACGACCGTTGCATCGTTTTTATCCCGGATACGAAAGGTCGTTTTGACCGACCGCGCTCTCAATGACAAGGTTGGTACGGTATTCGATTGTACGTCTTGTGAGATTCAAGGTTACAGGCAACAAAAGGCTTTGTATCTTTTGTTCGCGCATACTCGAAACATGAAGCCTCGTACATCTTTCGAATAAAAGATCTTGACATCATCGGCGTAGCCACAAGCTTTGGGCTTCTTCGTCTACCTCGCATGCCCGAGCTTAAAGACGTGGACAAGACGGAGTGGAAGGATGCACCGCTAGATGTGAGTGATAATATCCTCTTTGGCTTGTGCAGCTATAATCCATATCCACAGTGGGACGCATACGCTTATGCCGACAGGGCACAAGAAACCAAACGTCGAGAGTCGCAAAGCAAGTCTCAAGTCTACCAAAAGGCGGCCGAGACTCGCGCCGCAAAGCGTAAACGAAATACACCATGGAGTCAGCAGGTGGCAAGTAAAGAGCAGAAGGAGACAAGGAGGTTAAAAAAGGAGAGAAAGCGCCAATGGCTCAAGTCCCAAGCAAGTGCTGACCATGGCGTGCGGATACCCCTCACGTCTCAATCAATCGAGGATAGCGGGGATGAGAATGATTGGGATGAACTTGCCAAAGAAGAACGCCTCGCCAAAAAAGTGCGCAAGGGAATGGCCACGCAGCAAGCATTCGACGCGGAATTTGGGGATCTGTAGGAAACTTGTACATTCTCTCCCTTTTTCATGTAGAGTACAAAAAATTGCTGTCTTACATTACGTGAAGTCTGGATAGATGCATCTGGATAAACATCTAGCGTGGGCCTTATCCTGCGGGATATGTTACCTCGGAGTGCGTCTCAACGCACTAGATTCGCAGTGTCATGTGTACTATAATATCCGATATAAATCCATGGCCTACAATTGTGGGCGAAGCAATGGGCGCATCTATTCCATGAACGGATCAGTATTTTAAAACGAACAAGATACCAACGGCGTACCATCTCGACAAAGATTGGTAGTAGGGTTGGAATATATGTCAGCTCAGGAGGTTCCGTCGCAACTGCTGCCTTTTTCCTCGGCTTGCGAGGGGATCGCCGAGGCGATGTTGATGGAGACGACTGACGAGCATCACCGCCGGGACCCTGTTTCGGAAAAGAGGTCAAGTGTCCTGTCGGAGGTCTCCTTGGACCGTCTCCTACAGGGGGTAGTGATGGAAACGGCTTGTTAAGGTGAACGGGAAGCGGTGGGACAGGGGGTGCGTCTGCCGAGGAGTGGTAACTGCGTAACAGTTTCATCGACTTGATGCTGCGGAGAGAAAGCGTTCTCGTCCTCGGAGGGACGGATTGCGGCGACGACTGCGATCGCAATGGTTTTGATGTTTCCGGTGGTGTCGGTCGAGCAGGGGCCTGAACTGTGTCCGCCTTCGAGATAATCGTCAAAGATTGGACGGAGGACGCCTGCCGATTTTCGCCCATCCGCGCCGTACCCTCGTCCCTTTGCACATCATCCTCTCTGCTGTCCTCATCACCTGTACTGTCCTCGTCCTCGTCGGCAGAGTCATTATCATCACTGTCCTCATCTTCGTCGCTTTCTTCTTCGGCAAGTTCATCCGCGTTCGCTCTCGCCAGGCCACCAAAGTCGAACTCTCGCGCAACATCATTTATCAGATCTCGTGCTGTCTCCTCTTCTGCGTTTGCATCCTTCTCCGCACCTTGCTGGGCGCGTCGAAACCTGCTCCTGAGTTTTTCTTCACGAGCGAGCTTGTTCAGATAGTGCCAGCGCACCACCTGGTCGACTTCTTCCATAATTTTTGCCCTCTCCTCGCCCCCCGCCGGCAATAAAGTCTCGAGTGCGACGTTGTTGTCTTCTCTATCGATGCCAGATGAGCCGATGCCCTCACGGATCGCAGTAAGGAATCGCTCGATCCATTTCATGAGGCTATCAAAGAGTCCCTGACCCTTGGAATGAACTTTGTGTACGAAAGAGTAAAACGATTGCTCATGTCGATTAACAAGGTCGATGAATGCTTGCACGGTAGTAGAAAGATCTGATTGCGAGACTAGAAGAGATAGAGTGAACAGGAGAAGAGCGATAGTGTTGAAACCAACTCACGATCTTCTGTTTGCTCGACTGTACGAATGAGGTCGTTGATAAAGTTCTGCAAATCGCCTAGGGATTCCGAGATGCTTGCGGCCCTGTACACTTGAGCAAGTGGCGCGTAAAAAATGGTGATGATGTCTTTGAGCAATTCGGCTGTGACACCCTACACACGAGATAAGTGGACGAGCGGAGAACGTGACGCAACCCGCCTTACCTCGAAGATGAGCTCAATCAGTTGTTCGCGGTCCCTGAGTTTCGAGTACAAGGAAATAAGGATCCTTAGATCTTCAAACAACCATGCATCTTCATCATTGGGTCCTTCTTCACTATCGCTCTCGTCCCTCTTACCCCTTCCATCCCGCCGCTTCTCAGCCATCCAGGTTTCCCACTTGTTCCATGCCTCGTCCACCCGAGCTGCAAGAGATCTGGATAACACTGGATCCTCGCCTCCCATTAAAACAGCCCTCACAAGGTGGACTCGCTCACGCCGCGCACGCATGTGATACGTCTCCTGCACTTCACGAGGCCCATAGATGAAGATGCGAACTTTCTCGCAAAGAACAGGAGAGTCTATCTTGGCGGAAACATGTTCGATATAAACGTTCAGGGTTCTGACTTCCTCCGTGAGGGAGGAAGTGAACATGCTTCATGGTATTACGTGAGGGAGGGAAGGACAGCGAAGGAAAATCGTACCGTTGGAGAAGGCTACGACCGCCAAAAGGTTGTGCAAGAAAGATATCGAGAATGCTTCGTATCATTGCCACTGGATTGCTTATCTTGAGAGCTGCCTTGAGGAGGAAGTAGGGCATGAGTCCATGAATGCGTTTCAGACTGGCGAATGTCTCTGAGGAGCTGTCAGAGGCCACGAAAGTCTGGAATATTGTTGAAGCCAATCTGTAGCGAGTATGAAGGAGAGAAGTAAGGTTGAGGGGGGTCTAGGAAGGGAAGGAAAACCGACGAAATCCTCGCCCACTCCAGGACGGCCTGGTAATTGTCTGGCAGCTGCCTGACGTCGGGGGTGACCTTGATGACTCCGAACACACGACTAAGGCCATCTAACGATGAATTAGCTTGGGATGGGACGGGCATCAGGGGAGAGTATCACCTCTTCCGACGATCTCGCCCTTGACAGCCCTGACTGCGGTTCTGAGATGGTCGACCCTTGCGCTAATCTCGCGTGCAAACTCCTTGCGACCCTGTTCTCTGACGCGATCAGCTTCTTCCCTGTGCATGGCATCCTCTCGCTCTTGTGAGGAAAGCCTCGTAGGTCCACTCAAGAGAAAGGAACGGAGAACGGGGGAGGAGGAGAAGGGAGGGGTTGCAAGTAATGTGTGGAGGTAGGCACGAAGCGTAAGGCGATTCTTTTCCCTGGAGAGACGATGTGGCGGATGTGGACCATTCGCCTGAGGAGCATGGACTGCAGTGCGGTCCTTGGGAGGTGGAGCAGGTACGATGGTGTCGGGATGAGCTTTGCGGAGCTGGTACATGTGAGAGGGTGCATTAGAAGGTGGTAAGATAACGAACCTCGTCTGCAAGAGTCCTGAAATCGCCGTAGCGACGTGACACACACACCTGTCTGTCATGGGAGAGGGTTGTGCGGATGATGAACTCCTGAAAGCGTGTTTGGAAAGCCGGGTAGAGGGGGAAGCGGGGGGACAAACCTCATGCACGCGAGATCTGACGCGGCCCCTCTCGGACACGGTACGGATGGAGACGATGTTGACATGGAAGGGGGGGCTGTGTCTTGCGAGACGCCTTTCGACGGCACGCTCGAGGGATTGGAGGTCTGCTTGCGATAGTCTGAGGACGTCCTCTGGCTCTACAAGCTTGACGGCAGAGGAGAGAAACATGGCGAGGCTGCGCTCGAGCTTGGAGAGAATCGCGCGGGGCTGTGGATCAGGATGCTCGTGAAGATCGGCAAGATTGCGTGCGAGGAGGCTGTCGACAAAGGGCTGGAGTTTGTCCGGGTAAAAGTCGGCTGGTGCAGCGGCCATGAGTGGGAAGGAGAGGACGAAGTGATGGAGGATGTAGGAGAGAAAGGGGAGATCTGCGGGTGGCTGGCGAGTGCGGAATGGCCGCCCGAGAGGTGCGAGGGACGATGCATCGTGTATCTGGAGGAGTTCGCTGCGAAACTGGAGGGATATGAGGGATTTTTTGAGGTAGTGGGCGCGAAGGGGGTCGAGGGACATGGTGGGGCAGGACTAGGAGGATTACGTACTAGTACTGGTACTAGTACTTGTACTACTGGCTGTTGGGGGTATACACCTTGTGGCCCTGGTACGTCCTCCTGTTGGGCTCGTCGAGCAGCTTCTTGAGCTTGCCAGCGACTTCCTTCACCCCCTGCCGACATTCTTCCATCCCCCGCCACGTCGCTGCAACGCTCCAGCACTCGGAGCATGCCTTGGACACCTCGTTGAACGTGTCCAGCTCCAGCTCGCCCCGGTGGTGCAGCACGACGACCAGGTCGACGAGTCTGTTGAACCCCGTCTCCCATGTCGCGATCCCACCCTCGGGGTTCGTCGACGCGTCCGTGACGAGGTACGATGAGGCGAGTCCGATAGCTCGTCGCAGGACCCCCTGATCGATCGCCCCTGCGTTCCGTGTCATCTTGGCGAGTACATCGAGCACAAACTGCGCGTAATCTGTCGGGTAGTTTTGTCCCTATAGCGGTGTGAGTGTGCGAGTGTGCCCAGACGAGCTCGACATTCCTGCATGTGTATCTGGATGGGCGGGAACATGACAGCATTTATGAGAGATGTAGATGGATCCATGCTGATACAGGTTGAGGGAATGGGGAGCAGACGGGAAGACTTACTTGCCTTGACTTGTTGTTTGGTGGTGGTAGTCGACCAACTTGTCTCCTTCCGACCGCCTCATGTCGTCCCTTCTTTCTCTCCTCGCCCCCCCTCCTCCTCCCCCCCTTCAAGAATCCTACATAGGCACTCAGTTCCGCTGGCGTTTCCTCGTGTTCAGGCCTGCTCGTTCGTCTTTTCTTTCTACTCGTTTACCACTCATCGCTCTCCAGTTTTTGTCACGCAGGCTGGTCTCCTTCTCGCTGTCCTCCTTTACCTTGCCCTCGCCCTCTACGGCAAGCGTCGCAACAACCGCGTCGCCAACGCCTTCTACGACGCTCTCCGTCCCCACCTCGCCCGCAACTTTTCCTCGCCCGCAACCTCTTCCGGTCTCATCGCAGATGGTCCTACCGACTTCTTCGTCTTTTCCACAGGCAGGCGCGCCGTAGCTTCCCTCCACACCGTTCTTTCCCTCGTCCCCTACCAGGACCCGCTCCAGCTCTTGTTCCGCTCCCTCTGGCAGCTGTATGACCTCCGCTACCACCCCCGCGACAGCGTTTCATTTGACTTCATCCTTGATTCCAATACGACTGCTACTCTCCCCGACTTCGTGTGGGCTGTCGTCAACAAGTCCGAGCTCATCACTATCAAGGACAATCGCTGGGACCTCGTCCGTCTCTTCCCTGTCCTCTCTTCCTTTGCTCACTCCCTTTACAGACTTTTACGCGCACTACTGAACACTCTTCTCTTCCCCTCACCTTCTCGGTCATGTCTGAATTCGCCGACGTCTCCGACGCCCTCTTCAAGCTTCACCTCAATCCCTCCACCACCCTTTCCACGCTCCTCGCGACACCCCCCTTCCTCACCTACCTTCGTTCCCTCTCCATCACCGACCAGCCCCAAGAGCGACCCCAATCAGCCGCATCTTACACTGCTCAAAAACACTCCAAGCGTGTCGTCCTCGACATCGCCCTTCCTGATCCCAGTTGCGCGAGTGACATTATCCCCCTCGTCGATGCCGTCTTCGCTCTCCTCGATTTACTCGCAGCTGGCAAGGTCGTCTTGCGCCCAGAGACAAGGGCGAAGATCAGAAAGATGAGAGAAGATGTCGAAAAGGAAATTAGAGAGGAAGAGGTCAGAGAGAAGCGGGAGGAGGTTTGTTCGTCTCATTCGCACCGTCCTTCCTTCTTCACCCTCGTTCTCTAGGCTGCCGATGACAAGAAAGCTGCCAAGCGCAGGGCCGAGCAAGATAGAATCTCGAAGCTCAGCGCCGCTGAACAGAAAAAGGTCCTTCTTTTTCCGCTTCGCTCTCTGCCAACTAACCCCCTTCACCAGCTGCTTGAGCGTAACCACAAACGTTCGGTCAGAAAATCCCATGGCAAGGTCGTCCGCAAGGCATAGGTTTTCCCCAACATCTAGGATATATAACTAGTATCAATACCAACAGTTGCCTGTTTATCCAATGTGTGATGAGCCCAGCGATGATCTTAGAAACTGAGGTGATTAGCGACAGCACCAGGCGAGGGTTCCCTCGTAGCGGGCACGCTTGGCCCACCTGCATCCGCCCTACCCTTCACGATCCCTAGCCTCGCTCCCCAGCTCATAAACACCCGCAACAACCACATCGGACCCATAGCCTCGCTCTCCCCCTTCTCCAGCCCATCTTCCAGCGCACCCCCTTTCTCCACCCCAGATTCCCATTCGCTCTCCGTCTCATCATCGCCCTCTGAATGCTCACCGTCCGCAACGATCGCCCTCTCCTCCTCTGCCTCCGATTCCGTCCGTCCAAACACATCCACCAAACACTCACTACCGTCAAGCCTCCACTGGGACGTCCGCCGCCGACGTCCCCTACCCCTGCCCGTTCTCCGTCCCGTCTCACCGCCACCAACGCCCAGTACATCATCCCTCCCAAACACCACGCTCCGCAGCTCCCATACCTTCTTCCTTACCTCCCTTGTCGAAGCCCACATATCGTCTACTCGTAGCTGGGCGGCTTCGTATTGGAGAGCAGGTACTGGGGGAGGTACTGGAAGCGCGTGAAGCGCAGCCATAACAGGCGTGAGGCCCGGAGGTATGTGGGTATTGGATGCAGACGGTGAGGTAGGTGTAAACGTAGTCGTAGGAGCCGGAGGCCGGTAAGAGGTAAGTGCATCGATAATTGGTTTATGCGCTGTGTGTGTGTTGCGAAGCGTGTCCGACGCATGGGCGAGCGTCGTCGTCAGGCACTACTCACGACGTCAGTGGTGTTGAACATGGAAACCAGCGTACAAACCTCGAGACACTTTACAACACCTTCTAGATGGGCCTCTCGTCTCCGCATCATGAGAATCTGTCCGCACAGCTCGACATCTATGCGCATCCAGTCTGGACGTAATACAGGTATGTGCTGCAGGGATGCGAGATCATGAAATGTATGCCTTTGGTTGGTCGAGACATCACATCTCAGCAATTAACCGGCAAACGCAATCAGTACGACGCACCGTCTGGTCAGACGCAGGCCCACTCTAGTTGTGGTATCCTCTTCCACAACCCGTGTTTTCCACCACGCCTCTCCACGACCTCCTATGTTACGCTCCCATTCGTTGTCAAGAACACGCCTTCGCAACCCTATAGAATCACCGAGTTGCTGCTCGTTCTCCGTGCCAACGAGATTCGCAGAACTGACGTCTGTGGAGGCGCTCAGAATGAAAGGCGTGTGAGTCCGCGAGACAGCTGAAAACCGAAATGATCATTGCCAGTAAATCGATACCCCTGTGCGAGTCCATCGAACAACGTACATGCGGGTGATACCTGTCCACTGCTCAAGAGTTCGTCCTCATCTCCGTTATCGCTGTATTTTTGGGCTGAGGTTCAAAAGGGCCAACAATGAGGCGGGGGCTTACTGTGATAACACCACAGCAGGAACTGCAAGACCCTGAAGTTCTGATGCAGGGTACACGTGGCCTGACGATGATGACTGTGTGGAAAGCGGAATGGCAACAGACGATGTAGGACCCCCGAGCTTAGAAGGAGACGAAAGGTCGACCTGCTTCTTGGAGCGGTTGATCCTGCGTCTGTGAAGTTGCTATTGATCGGTAGCAGGACTCGAAGACTTACCCAGCCCACATCTCGAGTCGCTTCTGCACTTTTCCGGACCATGCACCCCCAAAGGCCAGGTCATCGTTCCCGAGATTCTTCGCCATTGGGTCATCCATATCAATTAACATGGTCTCCTTTTCCTTCTCACCACTTCTCTCTCCGTCTCTTTCACGTTCTATTCCTCGATAACCACCTCTCCGTTCTCGCATTCTTCCGAGGGCCTCCACTTTCCCAGACCATAACGCCTTGAGGCTACCTCCAATCATTTCCTTCTCGTCCGTGCGTTCTCTAACGCTATCTCCGTCCCTGCCCGATTTCTCTCTGTCACGCTCCTTCTCCGCGTTTCTGTCACGTTCCTTGTCGCGCTCACGCTCACGACCGCTGGCAATCTCCCGAACAAACGTGCCCAAGTCTGCGGTAGGCACGCTGACGGATCCTGGCCCGCTCACGCTCGTCCTCCCAACCAGCCCCATGACGCGCCCTCCAAGCGATTTCCGTTCCTCGTCCGTGGCCTCAGAATCAGACGTCAAGTCTAGTTTTGATAGAATGACACGGTGAACCCTCCGAGAATCCGGATGTCGGAGTTTAGCATCGTGCTGCGAGAGCAACGACCTGTGGAGGGCGAGTGTGAGATGGGTGATGGGTATCGGTACAACTCCCAAGGTGGTGCTGAACGTATGCGTCACAAGTGGACTGTTCATCAAAGGTGAGTTGGTCGATGACGTGGATGCGGGGGTGAATGGCTGGTTTGGCGAGAGGGAAAGCGCATTTAACGAAGCGTTACCGCTTCCAGGCCCTGTACTCGAGCTCCCGGTATGCACGGACATGGGCAAGACGAGCGTTTGCGAGCTGCTACTGTTCGCCGAATGCACCCAAGATGACAAAACGTCCAGGAACTCGTGTGGATGAAGAAAAGGGTCTTTGGTGGTGAACGGTACCCAGGCTGCAAGCTTGTTCCGTGCTGAAAGAACAAAGGACAAGAGCGCAGCCACCACACTGGGATCTGCGATACGCTCTGTCGACTGTGTGTGGAGTAAATCGGCATGAGACGCAGCGGAGGTGCAAGCTCACCTCAGGGCCAATCAAACTGTCACCGATTTCGGCGACCCATCGACGCAGCCCATCAATAGTGACATCACAGAGCAATCCATCGAATGCGAGTGCCGATGTGTGCAGAGGTGGTAAAGGGAACATGCCACAAATTGCAAGTGATGCCTGTAGGAGCTTGACCAGTTCAAGCACACAGGTCGCAAAGTGTGGATGTCGCGATGGTCCCAAGGTGACCGCGGTTCCGGTCTGAGATGCATTGAGGTGAACGGGTTTAATTGGGTGAGATAGCGAGGACGGGAGTGTCACGGCCTCCGGAACAGCAGCCGAAAGCGTAGTGATAGGTTGCGAGTATGCACGGGTGTGCGTGCGAGAGTGCGATTTGGATCGAAAGGCACCTGTTGGAGGCGGTCCATCAGACAGAAAATAAGTCGACTTGAAACGGTCCTTTGTTGTATCACTGCCAAGAAACCGAGCTGAGCACATCCACGGAGTAGGGACGAATGGGTACCTTGGTTCCTCGAGGGTGACCGCACTCCGACCACTACAGCCCATGCGGAGAAGGTTGATGTTCGAATACAGCCGCTCCTGTGCGGCCAGGAAATCGCCATTAGGAATGTGTACGATGGTGTAATCTGAGCGGAAGTGAGTGAGGGAAGTCACCATGAGCGTTCCGTGTGGTGTCTGTCATCGACATTCGATGAGACTTGGTTCGTGGAAGACCACAAGTGGAACACTAACTTCCCTTGGGCGTGCCCCGTCCTGCTTGCGGAGGTGTTGTACAGCCGCCTTGAACTCGGCATCGGCCTCCGCAGCGTTCATAGTCGAGACAGGACTAAGTGCGGTTACGACGATCTATCGTTGGCGTTGGTCAAGCACGGAGTGATATGCTGCCGGTACGGGGACATGCCTTGTGCAGAGGATCGCCCGTGTACACTGTCAGCACGGTCACTGGGCGGGTACGCTCCACTATCCTGACGGGTTTGTTGGGCGAGCAACGCGACCACTGGTGTATATGCTCACCATTTCTCGACAGCATACATCTGGTATCCTACGAGTTCCATTCTTTCCACAGCGATCTCAAAGCGGTACTTGCCGATCCAGCGCTCTCCGTCCGTCATATCACCTTGGTCGCTATTCCATATTGCGGGAAATGATGCCAGTCCAGATTTATCGATGGAGGTCGCCACAGAACCCGAGCGGGAACGGACACCAGATAATCTACCGGTCGTCGGTCTTATACGCGGCGAACGCGTTGGTAGAACAGACGGCGACGAGGGGGATGTGTACGTTGTTGGCGAGCGCACTGTGGGCATCAATAGGCGCAGTGTCGGGTCACTCGTAGTCGACCTCGCCATGGTACTTAAATCGAAGACGCCGCTCAGCACTGTGCTCATGTGACCACGCTGTGACATGAATGTGACTCTGTCACGTTTACAAAGTCAGAAATAAAATTAAAAAAAAAAGATGGATACGGTAGATGATAATAGACTAGTGTGGGGAAGAATAAGGGACACAGTAGGAGACAGTGGATAGAGTCATAGCACGGTGCAACCACTGGTAAACCACCTACAAGGCATATGAACGGCATTCGCTGTAGAACGAAACAAGACAGACCAGTTGCTATTCAGTTGCTCGATCCAACCCACCACCATTCTCAACCTCAGGCGAGCACTTTTGACCGGCAAGAGTTTTGCTTTCTCGTGTTCATCTATGGGGAGAACCATGCCCATCCAGAAAGAAAATGTGCCAGGATCGTTATCCGGGGGCTGTGGTCCATAAGTGTAATTGAGTCGTTGGACGACCCAAGGGGCGGTCCCTTCACGGAGTTGGGTCAAGAATGCATGACACATGGACATGAGGGCAGGCGTAGAGAGATATTGTTGGGTAGGGCCGGGCAAGGGTGAAGAAGGGAAACTGCGGCGTGATATGCGGGGGATTAATGGCTGGGGGGAGAGTGTGTGAGAGTCGACCGAAGACAAGGGTACATGGCCGTCGTCTGAGGCTGCCCATCCAGCGAGATCGTCGTCGTAGTCGTCAATTCGTTCAACCCTGCCAATCATGTAGCCGTCCAGGGAACCCTGTTCGAGTATGCGGAAGCGATGCGTTCCCCAGGTCTCAACCATGCTACGGCCGTCTGCGAGCATCTGAACGCTCCTAATTTCGAGCATTGTGCCGAATTCGAAACCACCGGGAGAACCGTGGCCAGAGATGGGTGCGGCACGAGGGGGGACGATCATTCCAAAAGTCGGACAAGGCTTCTCAAGACAGCGACGGAGCATGAGGCGGTAGCGAGGTTCGAAAAAGTGGAGGAGCGTGGGCATACCGGGAAAAGAGAGTTGGCAGACAAAGATGGGAGTGTCAAGACGGGTGTCGCGTTCTTCACGCTGGAATGCCTCTCCGCAGGCAGCATAGGCATCAGGAAAGGCTTTGAGGACTGAGAGACAAGGTGAACGGGCAAACCACCAAGTGCAGGTACACGCTCACGAAGAGAGAGGATGACCTTGTTGTGGGGATGCTCCTGAAAGTAAGCGAAGCCCGGAAGATCTTGGCGACAAAGAGGACAAAGCATACTGTGGTCGAGCGAACGCTGCAGACAGCGGGAACAAAAGGTCTGGAGAGGGTGAGCGCAGGGAGGCGAGCAGAGGGGGAACATACGTGCTGGCAGGGGGTAGTGACGGGCTGGTAGAGCAGCATGAAGCATATTTCGCAGGTGAGTTCGGTCGCGAGCGTTTTCTCAAAGTCCGGGGATGACGTAGAGTGGCGGTGAGTGTTCTCGTCATCGGATTCGTCATCAGAGTGCGGGACGGGTATAGGCTCGTACGGGGTGCGCAAGAGGTCGAGAATGTTGTTCACCCTGACGTCGAGAGGCGGGTGGGGAGACATGGGAGGCGACTGGGGGAGAGGGGCGGGGAAGAAGGCGACGCGGGAGGAGGGGGGCACGTTCGGGGTGAAGGCATGCTGGTTGGGTGTGCACGACGGGACAGGACAGACGGTCGAGTCGATATGGTGGGTACAGAGGGTGTGTCCACAACGGAGGGTGGTGGGTGCTACGAGCGCGTCGGCACAGAGGGGGCAGTTGAGGAGGGGGAGGAGGTGGTGGTCGTTGGGAGCCATGAAGGGTCGGACTGGACTCGGACGGGTATTAGTACGAGAACACGACGCAGACAGCGGACGGGCGAGCACACGGACCGCACGTCGTCGTCGGCGGGGGATCTCTCGACGACCCATTCGACTCGCTCACGATCCAAGGGAACAGATCGAACAAGTCACGTGTATAACAAACTAATTAATTATTTAACGTTACAGATTCGACACATTCGTCACAGGCCAGTCACTAGATCGCTGACGTCAGCTATGTCATCGCTTACCAAAGACACTCACTAGTCATCCCATCGCTTGTAGCCGTACGACGCGACGAATGGGTGCAACTCCTCTGGACCACGTGACCCATAGGCATATGGCAGTGGCTTGGGCAGCGTACCACCCTCGATCAAGTGCAGCAGCGGTGTAAAGATCTGGTCCCGGATCAGCCACGACCACACCCGCCATGACCCCACCCACCTTCCATGCCACCTCCAGTTCGTCGTCCCGCACAAAGTTGGAGTGATCGCCCTTGAACGCGTCCAGAATGAGCGCCTCGTATGCCTCTGGAATCCGGGAGTCCGTAAACCGCCTCTTGTATGTCAGGTCCATCTCCGTCGGGATCGCTCTGAACGAGTATCCTGGTGACTTTGTGTTCAACTTCAGATACACCGCCTCCGACGGTTGGATCCGCACGACCAACTCGTTTCGCGCAATGTTGGTAAATATGCCTTCTGTTACATCTTTAAACTGCACCCGAATCTCCACCTTTGCCTCGTTCAGTGCTAAATGACCACTAGTCACTCATAAATGCCACCGTTCGTGGTTCATTACTTACCTTTGCCTGCTTTCAAGATGAATGGCACGCCATCCCACCTTGGGTTCTTGATCCAAAGCACTGTCGCAGCAAACGTGGGACACACAGAGTCCTTTGGCACAGTGGTGTCATCCAAGTAACCAGGTTTCCCGTTCGCAGCAACGTATTGCCCCAACAGCGTGTCCTTTACGTCGATGGGCGGAATAAAGCGCAGCACCTTGACCTATCGCACGCACGTCAGAACAAGATCCCATGACAGTCCTGCACATCACACCTTTTCGTTGCGAATGTCCTCTGCGCTGAATGACACCGGTCGCTCCATCGTCAGGATGCTCAGAACCTGCAACAAATCTGAATACCCGCATACGTTAGTTGATGATCACAGTTTCCCCACACGCACTCACGGTTCTGCAAAATGTCCCGGATGATACCAAATTCGTCAAAGTATCCGCCACGGCCCTCTGTGCCGAATGGCTCCTTGAACGTGATTTGGACATTACTGATCGAATTTCTGTCCCATGCAGCGTTGAGTGCCACGTTTGCGAACCGCAAAACAAGCAAGTTCTTGACCATCTCCTTGCCTAGATAGTGGTCAATGCGATACGTTTCGTCCTCTGTCCACGACCCCTTGAGTGCACCAAGCAGGCGACGACAAGAGTCCAGGTCTCTGCCAAACGGCTTTTCAACAATGATGCGGTTGATGCCCTTTGTCGAGTAGCAATTGTCCTTGACATTCTTCGCTACGGGAAGGAAGACAGAGGGCGGGAGCGCAAGGTAGAACACGCGGTTGACCCTGGGGGTAATATACACCTTTTCGATCCCTTCAAGATGTTTCGTCAAGTTGATGAACGGCTCCGCGGTATCGTATCCACCAGAGACATAGGACAAGCATTTCTTGAACTCGGTCAGCTTGGAATCGATGTCAGGGTCGCCATTCTGGTTCTTGATATACGCGGTGACACGACTGAGATACTCATCATGGTCCATCTTTGTGCGCGCATAGCCGACGATGTGTGCATCTTTAGGAAGATGACCGCTGCGATAGAGACCAAACAAGGCCGGGAACGTCTAGGATACTATCAGATCTGCACAAAGAACGGGGCACGGTGGCAAACCTTCTTTTTTGCCAGGTCTCCAGAAGCGCCAAAGACTGGCAAGTTGCGGATCAGAGGAAGGCCGCGATAAGGGTGTGGACAGGGGCACACCTACGACGATGGTGTTGTCCACAAGTGCTTCATTGCTGGTCTCCATGGATGGGATTGTCCCAGAGCGAGAACGTGCTAGCTGTGTAGCCATGTCGTCGGTGTGAGGAGCAAGACGTGGTTGGGAGACCGCTTTATTGCAGGGACGTGAGAGCGGTCTCCGTCAGCGATTACACCATCGCAATCTGCTCGGCTGACTAATATGGCCGAGTTTGAGCACTTCCAGGACCTCGTCTCCTCCGCGCACGACCCGACGACCCTCCACAGCCGCGCCAGCGCACTCCTCGCGCGTCTCAAGGCCCTCAACAGATCAGCCAATGTCGCTACTCGCACTCACAAACAGGCCACGGCCGACGCCAGGCAGGACATGGACCAGACTCACCTCGGTCTCCAGAACCTCCTCTACGAGAAACGCCACCTCGAACGCGAGATCGACAAGTGCCGCCAATTCGCGTGCGTGACCCCCTTTACTCGCCCTGCTGTCTCCCGACCCCATCTAGCTCCATATACCAGGACGTTCCCCTTCACACTCTCTCCCAGTTCGAGGAGCTCGCTCCACCGGAGGCGCGCACTCTGGACGTTCTTGAGAACCCCCATCAATTAATGCTCAACCGTCTCAGCTTTGAGCTTGCAGAACGGCAGAGGTAATCTTCGTGTATCAATGCGTGACATGACACCCTCTCATCCCTTTCCAAGGTTAGATCTCCGGCGAAAGGAGCTCTTGGCCCAAAAAGATGAGCTGCTGAGACAGAGTAAGATCAAACTTGCAACCGTGGAAAGTGTCAAGCAGCAGATAGACACGTTGATGAAGGTAGATCTTATCTTTTTGCGACGTGTTTGTTTCTTCATGATATCACAGGCTGCCGCGGACATTCAGAAAAAAGTGGACGAGTTGGTCCCTCCACTACCCCTGCCTTCAGGTGCCACAACTCCAGCGCCGAGCTAGGGCGTGTCACCCTGATGGCTGTGTCACCCTGCCCTTGCACGTGTGCCGACGCAGCCAACCAGGCAGATACAGTTTATCTGAATTTCCCTAGATAACAGTAGAACAAGATACGACGACATAATAATCTCCGAGTGTACGTAGCGGCACAACGATTAAAAAGTAGGAGGAGATGGCTTGCATCCAATGAAAGGGGGTATCCTCCTGAACGTTCAGAGAATCGTAGCAGGGTGCTTTAGAAAACATGATGGCAGCATGCGCACCGTCGGGGATTGGGGGAGACATGAGTCGATGTGGCGTGTTTCAGGCAAATTAATGACGGCGGGCATATGTCACCAGGACTCATTCCTCGCTGATACTGCCAATGTCACTCATTTCCTCATCCTCATCGTCCTTGGACTTGTCCGCAGCGTCAACCGCATCCTTGGTGGCAAACCGCTGTACATATTCTACATGGGGGGACAAGAATGAACATTAAAATTAACGTCGATCGAGTCCGCCTACCTTTAACTTTGGCTTCGTATTCCTTGGGGTGTCGCATCATCAGCGCCGCAGCCTCTCCGTTGAGAGGATCGTTCGGATTTGGGTAGCGGAGGAGTTGCGGTAGAAATACTTCAAAGATGTTGATCATATCTTGAACCACAAATCATCTGCAAAGCCACACGCAACGTTAGGAGCACACGCACCGAACATGGGTGACCAAGTCTGGTTGATAACGTCCAAGCACACCGACCCGCTTCTTCACACCAAGTCGATCAGCACCTCAACTCCCTTGACTGGTAGTGCCCACTTACAGTTCGTCGATGTTGGGGTGGAAGATCTTGTTCATGAATCCGATACTGGGAGATTTGTATGGATAATCAGCTTGCAGCTCAACATGTATCTTCCATATTCCGCCCGCAAACGGCGCTGCAAGATACAACTAAACCCGGGCTCCTCACACCGCAGCATGGCTCGACTCACTTTCTGGGGGTCCGTGAAAGCGGACATAGAACTCGCGCATGTTGTCGTTTACAAGAGTGACCTCGTAATCCGACATCAATCTGGTCAAAGTCAAAGTCAGATCAGAGTGAACGACTGGGAGAACACTTACAGCTTCATAACATCGGTTTCGATGCGGCGCTTCGTCGAGTATTTCGAAAAGTGAGTTAGTTCCGCTTGCAAAACGATGAATATCAGTATACTCATCATATTCAATGGCTTGGTTTGGTTGGTGGCTCAAGTAGAATGTAAAAGTACAGATTCAGCCTCCAACGCTGCCTTAATGACGACTTATCGGCAACCGGAGATGCTCATGCGGCACCTGGCCGGAGCGTTCCTTTTCCGGTTCCGACCGACCGGAAATCGCCGAACTACCTCTCTGTACAACAAATATTGCATTCCTCCCAAAGGGCGGCTTGGACCAAAAAAAAACAACGATAAGATACAATATATGTACAGGGGAATGAGAACAATATGATCCCGTCCAACCTGGCTGGACGACTTCGTTTGGAGACGGGGTAGTCGACAAGGAGCATCAATAGAAAGCCCACTCTTCTGAAACGCAGTAGTCGTCATACGGGTTACACGGGTAGTCCTTTCGGTAGCCTGTCTTGGGTCGCCCGTAAGCTGCAGCATTGCGCTCGGCAGATGGTGCATTGTATCCAGACCCCCTCCTACCGCCTGCGCCAACAACATTACTTTCTGCAGTCCCGCTGCTTGCAGAGAAAAGGTTGCGCGGATGAGCCAGGTCAAGATCAACGCTGGATTGATTGAATGCCCTCATCGCCAACAGGAGCACTATTGACCATCAGCTACATCCACCGCCAAAATTATTTGGAAAAAAAGGCATACCCAACCAAAATGCGCCTATGGCTGCGATTACAATGAGCTCTTCTTGATTTCGTGACAGCATTCGGTTTTCATTGTGATGGTGGTGGTTCTTGATAATACTGCAACGTCGGCTTGTTGGCTCGCTTGCCTGTAAAACCCACCACAAGACTTACAAGAAGACAAGGGCTCCAATTGCCATGACTGTTACTGATGTTTGCGTCAAATGAACGACCTCTAAGATTTGAAATGGTCGATTCAATACTTTAGGACACAAAGAAGAGACTTGCGAATAGAGTGAGGCAACAATCTCATGATGACATGTCCCAGGACTAACGCAAGTATCACTGGTGTACGGGTAAATCTGGGGTATTATTGCATCAATGTCTTAGCCCACATACGTTTCATCATATGTCTGATTGGATGCTCGGTGAATAGCGCCATAATGTTCAAGGGGAGTACACAAGAAGCTGGATAACAAGGTGGGTGGGAAACAAATGAGAATAATCTCAACCCTTTTTCTGCCCTCAGACACGAGGTATCGGATTTATAACGGCTATATGTATCGCTTCCACAAGGACGTAAATATGGACAACTATTGTACAGAACTGATTGTAAATCGTGCAACTCGTAATCATGCAGTCGTCAACAAAACCCAGTTCTACATGTCATGGTCCCATTGGGGACCGGGGACTGATATAGCGATGTTGTAGGCGGAACAGTATAAGCCAGTCTGGTTATGCCTTTATGCCGGAGATACCATTCCGGGAACCTGAGTGATCACAGGTGGTGCACCGTTAACACCCGGCTGGATGACGACCGAATGCCCAGGTACCTGTTGCACGTAGTTCCCACCATACGGAGCATACGGGCCATAGTACGGAGGGCCACGAGGGTGCATCGTTTCTGTTGGGTAAGCTGGCCATTCACCGAACCAGCCGAGTTGGGAGGTATGTTCCTTCCACGCATAACGGCTGTAGCACATATATTGACCACAAGCTTAGCGATGGGGCCGAAGTAAACATACCGGCCAAAAACAACTGCGCGAGTCGTGAGGGTTAGGATTATCAGGAAGAAAATTGTAACTGTTGAAGCCCCACTGAGTTATCAGAGAATGGTTGGATCCATATCGAAATACATACACGACACAAAAATACACCATGAAAGCGCCTCTATCACTTTCATCTCATAACAATAAGTTTTTAGAGACACTAAATTTCCGTATCAGTCTCCGGGCATGGCTAGGCCATCAACAAACAGCTTACTCGATCCATTCTTCGTCGGTGTCTGACCAGTTAGCGAGTAGCATTGAACGTTGCCAATGATGTCGCTAGAATGGGGGTCGTATAAAGTACCAAGTGTCATGAAGGTCAGGCTCACGCAGACCAAGCACCCATACCTGCGGAGTATCGCAAAATGTGAGTTAGCCGGTAACTAAACCCAAAAAAGACTCACCCAACCATAAAACCCCTAGACAGAAGTGGATGGTAACCTCGATGATGGGTTGCGCGAATTGCAACCTGCGCAAAGTTCAATGGCTGTAGGAATGCTCATAGGAATATACCTACAAAAGCAGAAATACGAAGAGCGTTGCAGAAGGCACGACAAGTGAAAAAATTATAAAGTCATCTAACGAAGCAACTCAACGGCTCGAGGTGCACCAAGGTAAACGGGGATGAGCGCACGATTGTTACCAGGTAGGAATAGCTCCGCAAAATTGGCCGATAAGCCAAGTACGGCTCCAGAGAGGCAGAATACGAACACTGACGACTGATATAAATCTGTTAAATGGCAAATAAAACAGCGTACATACCATAGCTTACAAGCCTCAAGTTGGTGAAGAGGATAGTCATCTCGACAAGAATTCTCGAGGTATGTCAACTAGTCACTTGCTCACAGTCGTAATGTTGGAGGGTTGTGGGAGACCAGTCAAAACACCTGGGAATGGTTCGACCGTCGCATCTTTCATATTTAGACCCGCATCGAACCATAAGGGCAAGCCCATCGACTACGGCAGTCATATCCCCATTTAGCAGACCCAGAATTCATGTTGGGTTTACACTCCGTTGTGGGCAAACCCCACTACAATGCATTTCCCTATCAATTTAGCGATTTTCACTGTTAGATACGATGGTAGAGAAATGCATTGAATCGTTTGACTCAAATATTTCTGACGAGATAGCGGCAAGTGTGCGGACACGAAAATTAAATCGCCGCTGCAAATTTTATTAAAAAACCAAGATTCAAGAAATCTGTTGAAGATAGATCACAATTTTTTCTTGGTTGGCTTCTCACTAATGTTCAGACAAAAGTACCTGTAATGTTGCAAATCTCATGCCACGTCCCTCACAAACGCCCACTGATCATGTGTTTTTGAGTTCCGGAAATAGCCCTGTTAACGGCATGCATGGAACATGCGGCGCGCCTTCTTCCATTCCGAGGTGGGTCTGGTCTTAGGGTCAAATGCCATACTTCTTCAAAGTAAACTAGACCGACTCTACACCGTGCAACACCTGATATATATCAATACTCTGGGTTACATCTAGACAAAGGCATCCAACTTAGCGTAATGTACATACTTTCCTATCAAACAATTATCCCAAAAAGAGCAGTGAATCGGTGTGGTCTAGCCAGAGAACTGAAAAGGCGGGGATAAAACATCAAGTTCACCTGTCACCGCCGGGGTGATGCATTTCTCTTGTAGTTGTCTACGGTGTGTGCTCGAGTGGGAACAGCATGTTCGCTTGGCGACCAGTTGGAGCGCGAGCCCTTCCGACGCGATCCATTCTTCCAGAGCTCAGAGTCAGCCTTTTCGTTGAAGGCCCTGCCTCTCGAACGTGCGTTTACAGGTGCTGGGAGCTTGGACATGCTTGACTTTGGACCGAACCAAGGATAGATAGTGACTGGAATGAACCACACGTTGCGGTTCACTCGATAGTAGTGCTTCAAGGTCATTCCGAGGAGGAAGAGAAGGAACCCCCATACTATTGACCAGTTCAGAAACACGCAAAAGCTCAGGGGCGACCACTTGCCTAGGATGACGTTGAACAGGGAGAACGCCTCGAGGACACGATACTGTGCCTGGTAGGTTTCCGTGGAGACTAAAAGAAAATTGAGTGGCACTTCTGCGCTCAAATCTGCTAAAACGCACATCCAGCTACATCAACGAGTTCTGAACTGTCTACAGACGAGTAGCACTCGACGTCTGCATTCTCTGAGTCAGAGCTGGCAAGAAATGCTCCCAAGGCTACACTTATTTGAGTACACGTTATGATAAGACAACTTGGAATGTACCAAGCCAAAAGGTTCCTAGCAAACCTAAGCAACCTAACTCTATTCTGGTGGAGATAGGGTTGCGAGCGCGAAGAGCACTGCAGATGAGACTGGGGGGCATTCAATATGTGGATAAAGGTCAGAATGACTCCCATAATTTCTTACAGCGTAAGAAGGACGAGCAAGCTCGCGCTACAGACAAATATTGCGAACGGGACGAATCGGGCTATGGGGTCGATGAAGAATGAGGTCATCGACTCATCGGATGAAACAAGTTTGCCACATACTAAGATCTGTGATAACAAGCAAACTCTGGAAGTGGGCTGCAATGCCTAGACATATTATGGTCCAAGCCAAAACAACAGCTGGGAAGCGGTGAATATGGTCAGACGGGAATACGTGGCATGAGCATTGTGGGCACATACCATAAAGACTCGCTCGAACGATATTAAACCTAGAGGGCATTGATGGCCTTGTAAAGAGGGAGGAAATGGAGAGAGTGGAGAGTCGTTCGCGACGGGAAGGCTGGTGTGGCAAGGATTGTTGTTGAGAAGATGGAACGGGACGTGGTTGATATTGGCGGAGAGAGGCAGAACGAGGTAGTCCCATCTTAAAACAAAATCGATTCCTCCGGGCACGCGGTGAGGGTATGTTGAGTGATCTTGAAGGGCGTGGCGAGCGGCATGCACGAGTATTCAACGACTCGATGATTACGCATCAGCGGGAACACGAGTTCTTCGCCATGGTCCGCTCAAAATGAGCGCACGGATCCAGGTCGAAGCTGTGCTGCTCACGGCGGAGAACTTTCTGGGGGCGTTTCATCATCATGTCACCGTGAACCTCGAGGCCGCAAACCTGTAACACGTGTACGTGATTGAA
Organism: Phylloporus aff. rhodophaeus; assembly: GCA_038094475.1. NCBI lineage: Eukaryota > Fungi > Basidiomycota > Agaricomycetes > Boletales > Boletaceae > Phylloporus > Phylloporus aff. rhodophaeus. The sequence goes on along the minus strand of JBBPUD010000187.1, from coordinate 16,385 downwards.
TACCTGAAACGGGCAATAGGCTACTAGTCCGATTGTCCATAAATACAGAACAGCAATATCGATACGAGACTGAAGTAGATCCCACTGTCCTACCATTGCTGCCAGCATCACGTATTGTGGGACGAACATGTTGATGCTTGTCGCCACTCACACCCGCGGAAATCACGGAAGCAGCGAAATTTGGTTCACATGCACAGCTCACGCGCTCATTCCATATCGGGGGTCACCAAAACACGAGGCATTCACTCCACCCAACAGTGCAATTTACACATAGTTCAACATTGATTGCTTATAATATCCATAGACTTTTGGTATTTGAAGACTATGGCCTTTGACCCAGAGAATTGAATCTTCATTATTAGAAGGTTTTAATTCAGGGTTCTAGCCTGAGAAAGCCCAAACTGATATTCACAATACTTTCAACTTGAAGTAGAAAGAATCAATTAAGATAAGAAACCAAGGATATCAATCACAGTTTCCCACAACATTCTTTATTAAGTCATGCACTCCAAGATCATGTTCAAGCTGTATCATAGTCAGTACATCACACAACTCTTACAGATAGTAAGATATACCTCAAATTTCCTCTTTAGATCTTTTATTGCACATGAGGAATTGAATATAGTATCAACCTCCTCCAATGAGACATTTGCTGTCTCAGGTACAATATACATTGACCAAAAGAATGCTGTCAAGCAGGCACAGGCAAAGACCATAAATGTGGCACTACAATGGTTTGGAATTAAGATGATGATTATACAACATGGAAGACAAGGAAAATGGATAATTGACATACATTGAAGAGATTTCCATCATTGAAGGTGTGATAAGGCCAATGAAAACTTTAGATCACTTGTCAACATTGTAACTAAAATGCTATCTAATATAGGAACTCACAGTTGTTGATCCAGTTTGAAGCTGTTGACAAAGCAACACCTTTGCTTCTCATTGACAATGGAAAGACCTCATTTGGGAGAACCCATCCAATTGGGCCAAAGCTCATTCCATAGGCTGCAGTAAAAGTATAGATACACCTGTTTAAACCATCAAAGCACAAAAGGGATAAGCATTTCACACATGATAAATTGTAATCAAATATACATTACTGCAAGCCATGCAGCACCAGGATGTGAAGGCCAATCATATCCATACTGGAAAATCTGGAATGTATTTAGTGGTGGTCTGAAGGAGAAGGCTGCAAAATACCAGTATAGCAATAAAACAATGTGAAATAGCCATGATGGCACTTCCTCCTGAGCAGTAACATAAGACAACTGAATCTGAAGCATAATTATCTCACTTTTTAAGAGGGGCTTTCGACCTACAAATGATAAGCCAAAGCCAACTAGATTACTATGGTAATCACTCACCCCACTGGTCAAGGTATAATATCACAGGTACAACAGAAATGGCTTGGACTACTCCAATACCACCAGTAACAAGGAGAGTAACTGTCTCTCCTGTCAGCCCAATGCTTTCCACAAGAGTGGGACCATAATATAGCAAAGCATTTATCCCACTCCACTCTACACTGGGTCAATACTATACCAAGGAAGTTAATGATGTCCACTCACGTTGGAAAAACATCATCATCACACCAATGAGTGTCCGAGCCAGAAATTTTGACTCGAAGAGTGCATACCAACCACTCGTGACACCGACCCCAACCTTAGCATCTACACCATTACAAACGAGGGCGGCATTCACTTGCATTTCCAGCATTTCCAGCTGTAGCTCATTAGTCAATTTAGTTCCGTTGAGGAGAACTTATAATACCTTGAGAAGCGGGTCGTGAGTGGCTTCTTCCGCCGTCCGAAAGCGAAGCTTTGCTAGAGAGCGCATCGCATCGCCTAAACGCCCACGTAAAATGAGGAAACGTGGGGATGGCGGGAGAAGAAAACATCCGATACAAAGTGAAACGCCGGGGAGAAATTGGAGTGCGAGAGGAATTCTCCAAGATGCTGAGCCGGAGACTGTCCCCCAGGAATTAGATCAGGTGGGGCTAAATACCATGTACTGAACTCACCATTACGAGTGAGGAATCCGATCCAAAAGCCGAAGACAACTCCGAGGACGATTGCGAGCTGTTCGATTGCAAGGAGTGACCCACGAAGTTCCGGAGGGCTGATCTCGGCCATGTAAAGCGGAGACAACATACTTTTGGGGGTTACCATTTGCTAACTTCAACGAGTTCTGGAAGTTACCTTAGTGCACCAACACCGAATCCACCGATGGCTCTTCCGATAACCAGATCATTGAAATTGCGGGCCCCGGCTTGCAACCCGGAACCAATGCAAAATATAACTAGGTAATTGTTAGTCAAAGAGAAAATACTTAGTCGACATTAGGCTCACTGGAAGCTAAGAAAATAGAATGCCGTCTAGAATACTTGTCTGCTAGAACCCCGGATAATATAGCACCGAACAGTGCACCAAGTTCCAGAACTGAAGCTACAACAGAATTTTTCAGAATGTATGCGCCATAGAGAAGGCAAGAACGTACTCATCAGACCCCTTTGCCAAGGTCCTACGGGCCAGCGGGCCAGGAAGTCTTTCATGACAAGAACATTAGCGATGACACCTTGGTCATATCCAAACGACAGTCCACCAATGGAGGCGAAGAGCGCACAACCGGCAGCATAGCGGTTGCATAGAAGACCGGCGACTCCCCGTGGTCCGTAAGCATACGAATATGAGTCGCCCTTGGAATTGATAGTTAATGAACCGCCATATGGAGTTTTGAGCACAGCTCCACGTCGTTGCTCCAGTAGAGACTTGAATTCCGAGTCCTCCTCCACCTCGCCGTACTCTTCCTCAGCATTTGATGTGAGAGGTTCGTAGTTTCCTGTCAACGTCTATTGACGAATCCAGTCAGTGACGGCTTTGGTAGGTGCTGACTGAGAAGTACCATAGACTCGAGATATCGTGCCAATGCTGTATTTCGCAGCGTCCAGTATTGCTGATAAGGTGTGGTCCTTGGTTCGGTGTAACTAGTGCCTCGCTCAATGATTTACACGTGATGTTTTAATCCTTCTCCTCCAATTATTACTACATATGACAACGAGGATGGTCGGAGCAAACTACATGGGCGGGAAAAGGTCCATTCTCCTGCGAATAGTCTTTGAAGCTACTGCCTTACACATAAACGATTTTTCCAGAAACGCTGCACGAGTGAAGTCAAAGGACATCATTGGACGTGCACAAAGGCGCCACTTTGGAAAACAGCGTCTTGCCTCTGCTTTGTGTGCGGCCCAAGAAAACCGCGTTCATATGAGGACGTATACGCCTTCATTTTCGCCAGAGATCACGCTCGCGCACGCACGCCGCAGTGTCGCATACTCTTGTATTTCACCAAAAAGAGGGGATGGTGTGAGTTCGCCAACAAACATGAACCACCGGAAGAAGCGATCCAAAATCCTCGGTGTACTCGATACTTCAGATCGTGTGTACAGTTTCTTCCCTGTTTCCTGCCCAATGACGCAGTCGTGGTGAAGACATTTCCACGCGAGCCGCCATTGACCGCATCCTTCAACAGCCAACTCTCGTAGGAATAAGTACTGGGGATCCTTGGGAGATCGTACCTGTCGAACGCAAGCAAAGTTCTACGACTGTGGCGCGTTTAAAATCGGGCCATCTCACCCCACAAGTACAACTGTTGACGATTCATCCTGACGATGATGCTTATGACCCGGTTCGCAGGATCCTGGCACAATGTGTTCAGAAGTGTCGAGACACAACACTGATGCACCGGCACCGTTCTCTGAAATCGCCGACTACGAACATACTGGTCACTGCGGATTCGATCGAAATACACGGCATTGGTCTCCTGAGGGTGATATTCTTTCACAACCCGGTTCTCCTTGCAGGATGTATGAGTTGATGGCCCAGGGGAGCTCGGATGATTCGCAACATACGGAAACGCAAATGCTTACAAGAGTCCATTCATACTTTCGTACGGAAGGTGATGGATCCGATACGTTTCTGAACTCCATTTATCCACTTCCCCGATCGTCCCCAATTGCCGGTTCGCAGCCATCAAACATCTCAGTTTTCGACCCTGACATGTCACCTTCGGCCGGTATTCCGCCTAGGCGATCCAACGACCAGTCCGAAGACGACTGTATGGACACAAACTCACACTCTGCTTCTCGACCAATTTTCTGTTCGTCATCCCAAGACATTTCTATCCGCGAGGGCCTTCCCAGCATGGTTGGAACGCAATCCACAATCCTGTCATTCACCCACTCGAACGAAGAGGAACTGGGAGCCCAACATCCTCGTACAACGTGCTACGATAATAACCTTGCATTCTCGTCAACCACCAGTAATGAATTCAGTGATCCATTCCCGTTGGAGTGTGGACATGATACCCCCCAGATCGTGATAGGATCTGGAGTTACTAGGGATGACGTACCTGGGGAAATATCGATCGATTTTTTGTCCGATCCTCATCCTTGGGAAACGATCGGCAGGATCTTAGAGCTGGAGCCTCCCGGATCACTCGCAACGCAATTCGCGACAATCGGCTTCATAAGCGACAGGGAAGGTGTGGGTTACGTTTCGCGCGAGAAGTCAGACACTTGCGACGCTGCACATTTTGAAACAAGGATTGGTGACAAGTCCGAGGACAAAATTTATGTTACATCCTGCACAGAACCTCCTAGGCTTGGCGCTGCCGAGGCGCTGTATACCAACAGCTATATCGTGCCGCTACTTGAAAGGGGTTCACCCTTGGCTGTCGTTGACCCCTTCATCGACGTCGGGATGCCCACCTTCGGGACAACCGCTATGCAGCCAGGCGTTGATGCAGTGTTTGCTGGACCCTGTCTGTTTGGTGATTCCGATTTGGAAGAAGATGAGTAACAATGTGTTGCGATCCACCTTGTGTCTCTTATGTCTTTCGTCCCGTAATCGGATCCTTGCACGGTTTGATTGAACGAGTCGTTCAATCCAAGATGATTTGTGAAAGGTACTACCTTTATTCTGAAACTGATACGATGGCAAGAAATCAAAGAACGTTTTCATATTCTGCGCTCATAGACAGAACAAAAGGTTCCGCCTCCTAGTCTGCAACGAACGGGCGTCAACATGATGTCGAGTCGTGCATCTAGGTGCTTGCTTAAAATACAGACTCATGAGTCGGTGTTTCTTGCTCAGGTCTCGACTGCTTATGGTGCCGAAGCGCAGCTTGCGGGCTTCATACACCCCTTTGCTTGGATAGTATCCACCCACTGAAATAACCGCGTGGAACCAAGGAAAAATTCATGGCAGGCTCCTATGGAAAATCTTTTGGGTAAGTCTGCACCGCTGAACAATCGGCCATCAGCGCAGCAATATCACTGATTGATTTAGCCTCTCTTTCACACAGCAAGTGTGATGAAGTTCCGTGGGCGCCTTTCAATTTCGTACTGGATCACTTGGACGACTGTGAGCGGCTACTATTCTTGTTTTGCACTCAACGTGGTTTACCACTGCATTAACGTCAACAGGGATGATGGAGGTGCTCGGGTGAACCGCGGATCATTACCTGACGGAATGATGGTCCCTTTTCAGGTACAGAACTGACACACGCTCGACAAAATCCACGAGACCAGTGGGGGTGTTAAAGGAAAACACAGGGCTGTTAACATTGCTGTTCCCCACAAGCATGCAGACAGGATATGAATTACGCTGGTTGGAGGATATGGTGTTATCTAAACGCCAACCGTTCTCATATAAAGTAGGCTTGCCGACTCCGTGCATTAACCCATTGTGCACCGGGTCCCATGGAATATTCTACGGCCAGGTACAGGTTAGTGATCTTGACAATGAGTATGTTCTCAAGCCCTAGCCATAATACTGACCACACTTTTTCATTTGGTTCCTGCAGTCTCTTTGGCCGCAATACAAGCGAGTGTAAAAAGGTTTCAGCTGTCAGGCGTGTCTCCTCAAGGCCTCATGACCCAAGGAATATGGAATTCGACTGGCTAAGCGGGCAGTTGGAAACGCATTGTTTATGCCACGTCCATGATTGAGGTGAGCTTCAATGCCACTCAAGGTTTGATCACAGGGGTCGGGTAGCGCCGAATGACCCTAGACCCTAGAGCAGACATATGACCGGGAACAACAACACATTGATCATGTGTGAATGCTACCGAGTGATGTCAACTGGGCGGGGGGGGGGCGGGAGGCAGGCGATGCGGACAGGTCAGCACAGCGTGGGCGGGGTCGGTGTCGGGCTGCGGAGGGCGGGGAGTGTGTGAAAATAGGAGAAAAATAAAATAAAATAGAAATGATATGTAGCGTTGCCTTGACCACCGACCGTGCTCTAGTCCGTCTCGTACTTGCTACTCGCTGTCTCCCCACGCGCTCTTCTTCCTCCTCGTCCTGGTCTACCGCGTAGTCCCCTGCCCCATCGCCCGCTGCGTTTCTTCCACCGGCTGGTCCGCCCATTAGCTGCGTGTTCCATCCCCAGCTCAACACCCTCTTTCTTCCCCCCCATATGGCTGCCGTAAATCTTCAGACAATCTCTTCAAACGTCCCCTTTGATTTCTTGCCTCCCACCCACCCTCATTCCCGTTCAAACTCGATATCCTCCTCCTCGACCCACTCCCCCCACTCCCGCCCACACTCCTCCCAAGACATCCTCCCCCGCATGCCAGCCGGTATCACCGCCGCAGACGACCCATATCGTCTCGCCAGCACGTTTCTCCCCCCAGATCAGCCGCGCCACTCCTCCGTGTATTCCCTCCCATCTGCGGACATTTCTCCCTGCCAATCACCCCCCAACAGTAACATGACTAATCCCGCCCTCAAGGGTCATATTCGCCAAACTCACCTCAGGGCCCGTGCCGCGGCCTCTCCCTACCCCCGCGACACAGAGAGCGTCCACTCCTCCTCCAGCGAAACAGACGATCTCACCATGTTTCTTGCTTCTACCCCCGACTACTCTACCATGTACGGGCCCGGTCAGCCGATGCCTCCTAATCACCAAGAACATAGACAGTCCCCGGGCGTCTTCGGCAGGGTCTCTATCAGCCCCGATCATGCCCTCCAGAAATTGGCGGCCAACGTACGGGTGGCGACTACAACCAGCGCTTCCGACAGAGCAAAGCAGATCTTCGTTCAAGCTTGGTCAGCTCATGCCCTTTTCTTTCCTCTTTCCCCTCACAGGCTTTTCTTTAGGCTAACCGCCAACTACGCACCTTATCCGGACGGGAATGTTCCGCGCCAGGGTCTTTACTTCTCATACCGCAGGGTCTGCGACCAGTACCAAATCCCCCATATCAATACCGCAACTCTTGGCAAAGCCATTAGACTCTGCTTCCCCACCATCAAAACAAGGCGTCTTGGCGTTCGCGGCAATAGCAAATATCATTGTTCGTGTCTTACTTCCCTTGATCGGAAATTTTATCGATCGTCTTTTTTCGGTAGATTGTGGCATTCGTCCTGCGACCTCGGCGGAAGCCGAGTTCTTGCAAGATTACATCCGAAAATCAAACAATAACGCAGGTCAATCCTCTATCAACGCTGCTCGTGCCGCACAGGAGGCCGGAGAAAACACAAGTAAAGGCGAGGAACGGTCAGACGAGGATGAAGACGAAGATTCCGAAGGTTCCAGCGCTTCCAAGCGAAACTCCCTTGTCCTTTCAGGAGATCTCAAAGGCAATGTCACGTTTGCGGATATAAGCGACAAGACGCCAACCGCAGGAAGTCTATTATCGCAAGCCCAGGCCGTAGCGAGGAGTAACTCCTACCCTAGTCATACCCCCATTCGCCGACATGTCAGTCAATCTGACGGCAGCATTGCACACCAGCCGACACTCACTCTTGGACCCAACGCCGACGGTCAATATGTCCAACCACAGCAACATCTTTCAGTCCGCCACATGCCCCATTTCCCATCCATCGAGGAAGCCATTGGCGCTAATTCCGCTTCCGCCCAGTGTATCGCAGGCAGAGAAGTATGGAGTTGGTTCCAAGACCACTTGGATGCGGTCCTAGAAAGTGCCCGAGCATTCCGATTTGACCAATTCGAAATGCATCTTAGAGGATTCTGGTCCACTCTCACGGGCACTCACCGTGAGGTTGTTCATGCACCCGCAATCGCGGGCCTGATGGCCAAGGCCGATGCAATTGTGTATGATGTGAGTTTGTCTGCCCAGCAATTCATGCTATCGCTCAATTGTAAGCAGGAAATACTCGAGTTTCTCAGGTCCCAGATGCTCTCGCCTCTCGCTACGGCTTCCTTGAATAATTTGCGACAACTTGCCAGTCAGATGGAGAAAATCCTCCTTCTCGCACTCGAAGGATATGGGACAACGTTCGTTGAGCCCAAGGTTGAGTTGGGTGCACGTTTTGGCCATCTAGTGTGTATGTGCAAAATAGGCGCGCAGATGAGACATTGTCGATTGACGTAATTCAACACAGTGCGATTCGTGGACATTTATCAAGTGACCCAGGCCTTGAACACGGTACTCACCAACCAAAAGCAGCTTACGGAGATGCGTCGATCTTGGCAAAAAGTAGATTTCGAATCCGTTCGCAACCAGTCCGCTTTGGTGTGCAACTGCCGGCATGAAGACCTCGTCCAGCTTCTCGAGGTAGAATTCGTTGCTATGATGGAAAGTCTTGCAAAAAGCAACGAGCCTGTCAGAGAAGTTATGGCATGGGCTGATAAATGCACGGAGAGACTCATGGAGCAGCGCATTGGAACTAGCGATGACAGAGGGACAATGAGTCCTCGTAGCGTACTCATCCGCTGGGGATATGTGACCAGCCAAGTCATGAGGGACCTCGTAAGGTTTTGTGACCACTGCCTCTTATCCAACTCATGTATTGTGCCAGACCATTAGAAGTGACCCTGCGTTTGGTGCTTTTCAGATATTGAAATTATTCCTCGAGTAAGCCTCTTGCCATCTTTTCACAACGTTGACTTACTCTCGGATAGTGACTGGATTGCAGTAAACGTCCTACGCAATGTTGCTCTGTCAACCAATTCCGTGGCTGCATCTGTTGAACCAGTAATGCAGCAACAGTTCTTTTCCCTTTCACCCATGCCTGGACAAGAGAGCTTCACATCGTCGGAGGCTCGCCCACAACACGCTATGAACCACACCCCGACAACCTCCAGTATGTTGGCTGCTTTGCAACAGGAACCATTTCCCACTGGCGCGCTGGACGCCTCAGCTTCTGGTTTTAACTCTGATGCGTACGGGGGACTTAACTATATGGATACATCGGTTACCCCTGAGGATTCGATACCTTCGGTTCATCAAGCTGGCCTTGCGTTCTCCGATTACGCTACAACAAACACATTCGACGTCGCAACATTTTCGACCCAGGATCTGAGTTTGCCTGCTAATGCTAGCGAGCCAGAGCGCGAAGCCGAAACAATCAAAGCAGAGGCTGCATCCTGACAACCGTATTCTCCCCCTTTCACCCGGTTGTGTGGAAAACTTAATATCGTAAATAACCACGTTTCTCGACCTATCATTTATTCCTACCTTGCTCCGTATTTGTATTGTCTGCTGCTCTTCAAAAGTTGTGCTTACTATTGTATAGGCGTTGACCTGAATAATACTAGCATGTCTTTGCTTGCAATTGGACGAGCAGTATTCCCCCCCCCCCCATACAAGTAGCACTGAGATTTAGTAATATACGGACGGTGCTGTAGCGTAATCTCAACCGTTACTCGTCCACAACCACGTTACCAGCTGCCTCATCCAGTCTGTTCTCCACTGGCGTGTGTAGAGATTCTAGAGGGGTGTCTGCGTCACCGTTTGAATCGACAGACGCTTGCCGATCTGTGATGTCTGGCTTGGCTGCGATCGTGAGGCGTTCTATCTGCGCTTCCGCTTTGGCAATATTTTCTGCCGTGACTTGTGCCTGATTAGCCTCATACCAGGATTTCTTCGCCTTCAGGTCCTCGACAACACGCGGAACGTCGCTCGCGCTGGCAGGGAGAGGAATCGCGAACTTGCCGAGCGCAGTAATCGTGCTAAAGGCAAGGTTTTTGAGGGGGTCCGTTTCTTGTGCTGGCTTGACCTTGTCCTTCTTCCCTCGTTTCCCCTTTCCTATAAAGTATGTCTCTTCATCCTCCCCCTTCTTCTTGCGCGCCACGAGGCCGTCAATGGCAGTCTCTACCTGCCGTGGCTCAAGTTTCGGCACCCCAGCTACGTCAGTTTTGGTGGGCGGCAACGAAGTGGGTAGTGCAATGGTGTCTGAGCTCTTGCCTGAAAAAGCGTCGATTAGCGTTTGGCAATCTTCGATCTCTGCTTGGTACGCGGGCAGGGATGCTTCCTCTCGCAATCGTTGCGCTTGCTCCAACTTCTTTTGAGCCTCTTCAGCGGCACGCTGCGCACGAGCCCTCTCAGCACGACGTGCACGGTCCTCGTTGACTTTTGCCCAGTACCGGTCAGTGGCTTCTCGGAACCGCTGCGCAGATGCTCGTTTCTCGTTAAAGAGCGAGGTTATTTGAGCTTGCACGTTGTCCCGCTCTTCGAAGAGTTTGGAACGACCGGCATATGCTTCGTCTGACTCCTTCTTGAGCTCGTCTAGTTCTGCCTTGATCTTGTCATAACGCTCCGAGACGGCTCTAGACTCTGGGTCATCCAGTTGTTTGCGGAGCTCATCGGCAGCACTCCGGTCCGTATCGATAGAATCCTGAGCAACTTGGAAGCCTTCTACAGCCTTTCGTGTTCGTTTGGTTTGCGAGATTTCTTGAAGGGCGCGTTTCTCGTCAGCAAGCTTCATAGAACCGGATTCTACCTGTTTTTCGAGGTTTCTGTGTGACGAAATAAGTGACGTCAGTCGGATGGTGGACGTGGAAAAGGCGTACTTGATGTGTGTATCGACCTCGGCAACAGTCCGGAAGGGTGTCTTGCCCCGCGCAGCTTGCAGGTCCTTGGTCTTTCAAGTGTTGTTGGTTGAATCCGACGATGAAAGCGATACGAATCGACGTACCTTTTTTTGAATGGCATCCTGTAAAGCCTTGAGCTGGTCGAGGACCCTGCCTCTAGAACTCTTGTAAGAAGACTGTTGGTCACGTATGCTGTCAAGTTCTGCACGGAGCGCGTTCCGTCTGTCGTTGCCGACAGGTTTACTGGCCGACGCTATTTTCTCCCGGACGGCATCCTGTAAAAACACGATCGGTGACTGTGCAGGTGACAAGGGGGTCAACGCACGAGTTCAGTCTGCAGGTCGTCGATCTCGGACTTGAGTCTGTCCTGCTCTGCATCAAAGGCGTTTTTGTCGGGTTTCCCTGAGCCATGTGTGATCGAACGCTCCGTCTCTGATGGCTTCGCAACTGGAGACGGGGGAAGAGTGCTCGCCGGAGTACCCTTGGTTGACTTTCCAGATGCTGAGCCATTGGCAGACTTGGCTTTGGGCGCGGGCATGCTGAAGGTAGATGGCGGAAACAAGTGTGTGTGTGAACGTGCGAATACAAGTTACAAGGAGGTTAGAAAACGATTTTAGCATCCAGCTTTTCTACGTCCCGACGACATTCCTCGTAGAGTTCCCGATAGTCATCCTCTGCGTCCTCATCGTCCTTCTTTGCTGCTTTGTGTTTTAGATTTGGACAGATCATAACACAACTCGTCGGTCGTTTAGTAGAGCTGGCGTGCCCAAGCTCTTCTTTGGATGTCACGAACACGTAGGGTACTTGGGCCTCCTCTGAGAGCACAGGGAGGTGGGATATGATGTCGATGGGATTTATGTCTGCAGCGAGAACGAGCAACCTGGCAGAGACATGGCACGCGTCACAAGAGACATGGAAGAGATCACTCGCCCTTGCTCTCCTTTGCGGATACCTTTGACGACCTCCTTGACGCCGCGTTTGACTTGTCTAGCCTTGGAGGCTGGTGGCCGATACGATCATTGACGCGTAAAGGATGGAACCCGACCTCACCTTTCTTGATCGTCTTGTGCAGCTTTTTCACTAGTTTTTTCTGCGCCAGTGGTTGCGCGATGGGGGAAAGGTCTTCTAGAGGGATGGTGATCTCCTCCTTGTTTTTCTTCGACTTCTTCTTCCTAAGCTGAGGCTAGGTGAAACGGTGAACAGACGCATCGATGGTCAGGGCACGCACTGAGGGCACATCCTCCACCTCGACGTCCTCAGCCGGTGGTGCGTTCGCTCCCTCCTCTAGCTTTCTCTTCTCCTTCTCGCCCTTGTCCTTGCCCATGTCGACAGAGTTACAAACGTGACGTGACATGTGTGACAAAGACAAGCTAATATCCAAAGTCACTAGACCGAAGCATGTTCAGCCATACCCAATTGATACCCTGCAGCTCCGCATCATACCACCAGTTCAACGCAATAGTTACATCCCCAGACTGTCTGACAAAGTGCCACCAGCCGACAGGGAGGTACAACGTCTCCCCCGCAGTCAGAGTGATATGGATCGGGTGCGCTTCCGGTGGCAATGTGCCAGGGAGATCAGGATTCGAGATCGAAGACCATCGCACGGGCGGAACTTCGTGAGATGGGAAGAGATAGAGTTCACCAGTGACCTCATCGCGGTTGTATAGCGCATGCGGATATAATCTCTCTGTTCTCATGAACAATGAATCCGAGATGGACATACGTGACACCAACCTTGCAAACACCACCCTTCACTCGGCGGCAGCAATGTGAAATGCTTGGTGCCACGTACAACAGTATATATGTTCTCATAAGGGTCTGGATATTTTAGATCAGGTCCGGATATCGGTGTTTGCCAGGGAACCCCATACCACTGTGTATACTTGTGATGCTGTCGCAGCCACCCATCCACAGATTCACGGCGTCAGGCGTCCGATCTAGCCAGTATCTTGGAACATTTGTAACACACCATCATGAAACAACAACGAACCGAGTGCGTTGCACACAAAGTCAAGATTGGGAGGCACATCCGCTCGCAAGGCCGCGAACTCTGAGGCACCATCTCCATTAGAGAAGAAATCTTGCGAATACAAATTGCCGTTTTGCGATTGTAGATAATGAACGTGTTTTCCGCCTAAATCATGGCACAGTTGGACCATGACATGCATGACAGCCAAAATGGAACGGACAAAGTCACCTGAGCGAAGCTTGTCTAGTAGATCACGGATCGTCAGGGTGTCGACAAACGGTTCGGCAAAATACAGTTTTTCGTCCGGCGCACGGGTGACTGCATCTGCACGACTGGCACCTGTTCAACCATATTTCTAATCATCAGTCTTGGGTCGTACCCATCGGGAGTTACTGCAACTGAAACAGACTGATCTCCCATGCTTTGGACGAGATAGTCGTCTGTCCATTTCGTTAGAGCGGGGAACTCTATCCCTAGAGTTGCGTGTTATGGTCGCTGCAATGCCAAAAGGTAGTAGGGATAATACCCTTGATAACCACTGGTCTCGATAAATGAACAAGTCTGGCAAACTCCAGGGGCGATGGAGGATGATCAAGAACATGGTACGATAGTCCGTTCATATCTGCTATAACAATAAATTTCAATCCTGCCTATATGGCTGGTGGCTCACCGAAATATTCCCGGGATATCCATTTCAACAATTCTTTACTGACGGGAGGTTTGTTTGACATTGATCAAGTGCTTACTTGATGCGTGGGATCGTCACGCGGCGCGAGTCCACCCAGACGCGTATTAGTACCCGACCACGACCTGAACGGCGCTGGCCTCCGTTGGCGACTACCATGCCAGGAAAACGAAAGATGAAAGCATCGGGAGCTCGAGATGGCGCACAGCGTGTAACATCTCCGTGTTTTTGGTGTCGTGTCACTCACGCACGTTTCCGTTCAGGCAACAGTCCAAACGACTCTGAAAGATATCTTCCAGAGGACAAACTCAGTGGCGAGCAGCTCCACTGAGAAATCACAAGACTCACAACTCGAGTTCACGGTTCCCATAACGCCTCCTCCACCTCCCGCACCACCGTCCAGGCCACCTAAACCAAGTGCGTGAGTTCATTGTCACTGTGTAGCCCCAAAACAATATCACAATACACAGGTCAGCTATTTCCCATTTTCTCAAGGGCCTCTTCTGCGCGGGAGAAAGCTCGCGGCACGGTTCTCAGCGTGGATGATATCGATGTCATAGATATATCCTCTCACACAGAGCTGTCCACGGAGCCACAATTATCACCTGGTTCTTCGCTGACACCTCTTTCAGAATCTATTCAGGCGACCTCGCATTCCCGTGTCTCTTCCGCCACGCTTGACGACCATGGCTGTGAGGATGACACGAATCCACGGCACGCCAGAATACCTGAGCGACAATCTACCAAGATAAAGGGCTCGAACAAACGAACTCTGGGGTCAGGAGATGTCGCGCCTTTTCCTAGCTCGTGTTCGCAGCATGTTCGAGGACTACAGTGCTCCTATAGCTTTAGTCAAGCACCCATGAAGCGTACTAAATTCCCGACCCCACGTATATCGGATGAAGGACCCCCAGCCTTCCTTGCAAAATGGAAGCAGGTCGATGATACACCGTCTACTCCCCCCTTCCGTATATCTCAATCGTTGACATCTCAACAATGCAAAGAACGCCTTCATTCCTTTGGCCACATTTATTCCGAATCTCATCCAGTTTTCGCACGTATATCTATCCATCAAGAGAGAATACCCGAAACGTGGACTCGCCGCTTTCGTCCGCGGCGTGCGGACGAGGTGCTGGGAAACGAACGACACGCACTTTATCTACGGGACTGGCTTGGCGCTCTGGAGCTACGTTCGCAAGGTGGGCTATCAGATGGTGCCACAAGCAGAGAGAATAAAGAAAAAGGCAAGTCAAAGCGGGGGTCACGGGGTGTGAAACGGCCGCGCGTCATTCGGGCAGTGGCTAAACGGGGAAATAAGAAGCGAAGGATAGATTCGGACGATGACTTGGACGACTTTGTGGTCTGGAGCGAAGAGGACGGAGAGCAAGTGGACGAGACGCCTGGGGATTCGGACGACGACTTCACGTTCTGTCAGCAGGCATTTGACGAATGCGAGACAGCTGACACGGACGAATCGCACGCTGTACGAGATGACATTTGTACAGCAACCAACCACGCGGTGTCTCGATCACAGGGACCCGTTCATACCAGTCTTACCGATAAGCTGACCAATACCCTGCTCATCACCGGGCCCCCTGGGTGTGGGAAGACTGCTGCGGTGTATGCGTGTGCGGAAGAGCTGGGATGGGATGTTTTCGAAGTGTATCCTGGTATTGGCAAACGGAACGGGGCCAGCCTGGAACAACTCGTTGGGGACGTTGGCAAGAACCATATCGTGCAGACGGTGCATCGACGGGGACGAACGGAAAGGGGGAGAGAGGGACCAAAGGAACGCGTGGGACTGAATGGGTATCTGAACAGGGGTGAGTCCAAATTGGAGGGATCGGGGACTCAAGGACAGCCTATCGAGATAGAGGATGCACCGACGGAAGCGCAGCCACCATGTGGGAGACGGGTGGTTAGGCAGTCGCTTGTGCTGTTGGAGGAGGTGGACATATTGTTCAAGGAAGATGCAGGGTTCTGGCCGGCGGTTATCGAGTTCATTCGGAACTGCCAACGTCCGGTTGTGATGACATGTAACGGTGAGGGTTCTGATGTGCCGAGAGACGGGTGTTGACTGTCTGTACAGATGCGGGTCTGGTTCCCGTTGGGGAGCTGCCATTGCAGAGTATCCTCGTTTTCGAGCCCTGTCCGTCGCAGGTTGCGGCAAACTTTCTTGGATGCCTGGCGCTGACGGAGGGCCTGCATGTACGGCACGAGGACCTTGTGGGATTATATGAAAGCACGCAATGTGTAGATGGCATGGACATGCCAGATGCGCCTCTTTACCCGAGAAGGGACCCATTGCCGTTTCCCGATCTACGACGGACCATGATGCAATTGGAAATACTGTGCGCAGGCACGCGAGAGAGGGGCGAAGACGAGGAGGCAAGAGACGATCGGGGATCAGGTCGGGCAATTTCCGCTGACGAGCGGTGGGTGGAGATGAAGAGGAACAGCGAGGTGATGTCGCACATGGACGCGCAGGTCCGGTTTGTGGGCACGGGGGAGGTGAGTTGGCGCGCAGTGTTGTATGTTGTACTGCTGATCGCTGGTGCAGGTGGTGGAGGACGAGGAGGCGGGGTATGTGGTGTTGGGGGAGGTCGATGAGGGATCACGTGGTGTACACGAGGGGACGGGTCCGATGGAGGCGTCGATCAGAGAAGCGTTCCGTGCTCGCGTGGCGTATCAGACTCGGATGGTGGACGCGTTGCAGGGCATCCTTGGACCAGGAGGCGCGATGGTACCGCAGACGGGGGTCTTCCTCGACTACATCCCGTTTGCGCGGCTCATCGAGGACGGGCTGGCGCGGGGCGGGGGCGGCGGGGGCGGGCGGCGGACACGGAACAGCATGGGTGTCCGGATACGGCGGGGGGTTCCCGGCGGGCT
>JBBPUD010000186.1:0-42010 GCA_038094475.1 Phylloporus aff. rhodophaeus | reverse complement strand
CCGCGATTACCGCACACTGGGTATGTCTCACCGCACGTGCATGAGCACTGCTGATTCTTCTTCTACTCGGATTTAGATAAAGCATAGTCACGAAGCTCTTCACGTCGGTGAGGATTACTTTGTCAGTAAAGCGTGATACCTGGCTCCGGGCTTGTAATATGTACAATGACTTCACATCTCAAGATCCTATCAGTAACTGAGTTGCGTTCCTCGTGCCTTCGTCTTCGTCGCGTAGAGCGATATTCAAAATTCAGCCAGCTGCTGACTAATTGATCACTGTTCCCCTCTTTCTTACTCCCACTTTCTTGTTACTGTGTCTTTGGTCGTTATGTGAAGCCCTACTCCTGGTGTGTCTTTATGTAGTCCCATCTGTATGTGGCTGTCACTTGTGGGCACGTGAGGTGAGCACACCATGGCATGAAGAACATTGATTGAATCCTTGGTATGTTTCCACTTCCCATTGTGGTGAACTTAAGGCATCGATGCCGTGACGTTCACGACAGCGTGACTGCCACGACATCACTGTGCCCACCTCGCTCGCCCTTAGCGGCCTACTACCCGTGGGATGACTCGTGGGGGTACGGGTAAGCCGCGGGTACGGATACGGGTCAGCGCTCTGGTACCCGCGGGTTTACCCGTGCAGTTCCCTAGTACTTACTGATACGCTGGAGTAACCCCACGACGATGAACATAGACATTATATCTTGCGACTGAATTCCATTGAATCTGGTCAAAGAGAATTTACGTCTCACAACCACGCACTCATTATGGAAGTCTAAAAATCTGCGCGCAAAATAATGGATCGCATGCGCAACGAAGGGATATAGCACAAGGTAGAGCGCGCACAAATGGGACTGTATAAGTAATATCCTGAATTTTGTTTCAAAAATGAAGCCCGACCATAAGGCATTCGCACAAAGACGACTTGGAGTCTAACCTATGTATGAAAGGTCGGAGGCATTCGAGCATAAGAGCAAACCAAATTGATTGAAAAATGATCAAAAGTAATAGCGCTGCTGCGGCCGTGGTGGTGGCAAGCCCTTCATCCACCTCGTCATTGTTGCTGTGCGCTGGAACAATCCATCCAACTTAGAGTTCTCACGCGGTCGCCGCCCCAGGCTGTCTAAGGTGGTTGAAGGAACAGTGAAACACCGACAACATGATCGAGAAACAAGTGGGAAATGCCAACATTACAAAGTTTCCATGTATTCGGATCCTACTCAGCCCCATTTTCTCCTGTATCCGCAAATCTTACTGCACTAAAAGTACTGGGATTCCCAGAGGTCAACCCAAATGCAGTGTCCATGTCACTTCCTCGTCGTCCTTGAAGATCGCGCATATAGCTCGCGCAAACTCAATATGAACCGGGGGATGAGTGTGAACGGAAGCGTTTGCTGTATCACCGCAACCAGCACCTGCCATCCGTTCCCTGGGATGGTACCTGCCTCGCTCAGTATGTATATGAGTGCAAATAGCAGGATGCTATCCATGATCAGACGCTGTCAGCCTGGTGCGACAAGAAAAATGAAGATGTGGCGTACACAATAAAATAGACCAAACCCTCCCACATGAGAAGCTTTTGGTAATAGCTCAGTCCTAATTGTTTCGTTACCTTGTACATTAATAGCGACTCCTTGATAAACTGAATGACAATGAGGAGGCACATTAATGTGCCTAGGGAGAGCTGTGTAACATTCTCTAGGTTGTCCCAGACAGGAAAGACCCTGTCCCACGTGCAGGTCGAGTACCCAAGCACTTGAGTCGTACCAACTACACAAAGAGAATTTGTCAGGCGTCATGCATAATATGTCATCAACTCACTGACGGGATTGTGTGGGAATTGGACATCCATTATGATGTAATCTATGAAAAATGTGATGATTTCGATGGCATAGAACGTGAGGAGGGTGCCAATGATGAATTTTGATCGAGTATACAATGCCCACAGACGGAGGATCATCACCACTGCACTCGTCAATTACGTCAGTGTCCACAAGATGAGAATAAAATCTTACGGTCCGCAGAACAAATAAAGATCCAGAAAAACCATCCACCAGCGATAAAAAGTATGTTACCTTACAGGTAGCCGTAATTAATCCAAATATCGTAGAGGAACATGATACACTCACATCTGTAAGTGAGATCAATCGCTTGTAGCCGTTTAACACTGTTATGAAGCCAACTACATACGCCTATTTGTCGAAATTTGTAAGTACCTTTACTGGTGGACGAAGGAACAGGAAATTACCCTTACGGAGAAGTGTACGGTGGAATTCCACCCTTGCATCAGGATTGATCAGATAAGCAGGCCCGACGCGCAATTTTAAACCTACAGATAGCATGAAGTCTAGTGCACAAGGTGAGGAATCACGGACATGTTGCCCCCAGAACATCAACCACGTACATGACACTACATATTCCGGAATAACGAGCCTGAAACTAAAATGCGTTTCACTCCCGGCGTATGTCATGAAGACACGCACGAGGACAAACAATGTAGACACTCTTGTCCAGTGTTTACTCTACGATCATCAGAATACATCCCTGACTCAAGAAGAACATGGAATGACCCAAACGTATTCTATCTAAGAGAATTTTCAGTACAAGCGTCGCGAAAGTGAGTGTAAAGCATACCTCTTTTGAAAACGTCAGGACTGAAAAATACCTCAAATCCGTGTATTGATATGAGAGCCTGTATTGCTTACTGTAATCGTACACGACAGCGGTGACCATGATAACTAAAAGACCGCTAAACTTAATGGGCCAGAGGAAGGACAAAGGGCTCACAAGACACGTAGTCATTTAGCTGAACAATAGCGACGGCTTGCTGCGGGGAAGTCATGAAAAATATGGGGTGCACGAACACCGACATCGTCATACAGCATTAAATAAAGTGACGGAGACTATTGCATCAACCTGGGCGCGAACGACCCAGGCACTGCCAGTGTTTGAGACTTTGCAATGTCATTGGAGCGACGGAAAGATGACATTCCCATGGAAACATATTCGCTTTTCGGACTTGGTGAGAGTTCCTTGCACGGGATGATGCCGCTAGGTTTATATGTGTTTGCCAGGCTTGGAAACTCTCCGACATCATCCCACATAGTATCTAATCTTATCTAAAATGTACAAACAGCATTGTCTTGAAAAATCACAAAGTATGCTACTACCCCCTGCACGAACGATTGCCCACATGTTCAAGTCATGCAAAGACAATGTGCGCCTAACTCTTTGACGAGCAACCGTACCTCGTTAAGAACCGTGAACAAGTCATCCAACTACGGCTCACAGAATCGCTTGTTTGTAAACCCATTCTCCAGGCTTCTCGACCATCCTTCTCTCCTGGATGACTAGGCCCTCTCGCCCTTGCAGTGGCAACGGAGCCATGTACTCGCTCCTCGACGCACCATGCACGATCCGCCTGCAACTTTTCGATCCAGTATTCTTCTTCCTTTACGAACACAGCGCTCTGCGTCTTAGGCAACTTTTCTCAACCAATCCTAAACACGAGCCGTGTGAGGTGTAAGTAAGCGTGCTCCCTGAAGGCGTTGGGAGGTGGGGGAGCCCAGGGTCAGTCTACCAGAGGCCAATGATTGAAAAGGTAGTGCGTAATCATGAATCACTGAATTGCACTCGAAGACGAAAGATGTAACGAAAGCAACCGCTTGAATTCAACGTTGAGCTTAGGCTGAACATAGACCAAAAGCACCACGGTTGCACTCATGCACGTCATGAATTACTTGGTACGTATTTTGATTCCATCTCCATACCATCGCCCTCCTCGTCGTGCTCGTCTCTCCCTATAGCCACGAACGGCAACACGCTGTCGGTAGGGTCACCCCAGGCAGAGCTCAATCCAAACGCTGTGTCTATATCATCTCCGCGTCTGCCATTAAGATCGCGCGCATATCGCTTGCGCAGACTCAAGACGAGCCGGGGAATGAGTATAAACGGAAGCGTTTGTTGTACCGATGCTGCTAATACTTGACATCCGCCCACTGGAACGAGTCCAGCATTCGCTAGCAGGTAAACAAGTGAGAACCCAACGATGCTAAACGTGATTATTCGCTGTTAAACCGGTGCAAGAAATTTGAAGACAGAACATACGCGATAAAGTAGACCAGGCCCTCCCATACGAGCCGTTTCTGATAGTGGCTCAGACCAAATCGCTTTGTGAACCTGTACATCAGGAGTGATTCCCTGACATATTGAACGATGACGAGTAGACACATCCATGCGCCGAGAGAGAGCTGGGTGATGCTTGTAAGGTCGTCCCAAACGGGGGAGATCTCATTCCACACGCAAATCGAATATCCCTCCACTTGTTCGGTGCCAACTATATGATAAAGAGAACTTTCATGCGCCGTGCACAAAGTGAGCCATTTCAACTTACTCATTGGATCGTGTGCGAATCGAACATCCAGTACGACATAGCTTATGAAAAACACAATGACTTCTATTGCGTAGAACGTGAGGAGGGTGGCAAGGATGAACTTTGATCGACCGTATAACGCCCATAGGCGGAGAATCATCACAACTGTGCTGCCAATGAAATTCATTACGCTCAGGATAGGAGTGGAATCTTACGATCTGCAGAACAGATAAAAATCCAGAAACACCAAGCGCCGACAATATAAATCATGTTACCTTGGAAGCCACCCTAATCAGCGTAAACGTTGTAAGATGACAGAGTGCGCTCACATCTATATGGGTGATTGGTCGGAAAGGGTCGTCAGTATAGAAGCAGCATCTACAACACATACGCCTACGGGTCAAAACCGTTAATTGTCTTTACCAATCAACGAAGGAATCGAAACTTACATTTGCCGACACATGAATAAAAGAATTCCACCCTTGTATTAGGCTTGATCAGATTAGCGAACCCAGTATCAAGTTTCAAACCCACAGAAGGCGTGAAGTCTAAGGGACGAATAAGGATCAATAGGTACGTTGCTAACGGCATGCACGTACATGACACTAAATGTTCCAGAGTAACGAGCCTGAAAATGAATCGTGTTTTACTCCCCGTCAACGTCACTGGATACACACGAGGACGAATAGTGTGGACACTAAGCTCCAGGGTTTGCTCTGCGGTTATATCAGGACATATCGTTGACCAGAACAAACTATGCAATGACCCAAATATATTCTATCTAAAAGATTGGTCAGGATGTGCATCGCGAGGTAGATGAGAAGCACACTTCTTCTGGAAATGTAAGGACTGAAAACATTTTAGGTTTGTCCGACATAAAAAAGCGAAAATCGACGGTATTCCTTACTGTAGTCATACCCAATGGCAGTAACAATGATGACTAAAAAGCAGAACAAGTTTAACAGACAGAAGGTAGGGCAACGGGCTTACAAGACGCGTAGTCGGATGCCTGAGCGCTTAAAAGAGCTTGCTGTACAGGGTAGCTCATGAAATGGATGCTAAAGGAAGACGAGCAGCGGAGCGCGGGTAGACGGTCAAAATGTGTACCAGTCAACCAAGGTACTTGACTCAATCCACGGTGGCTGAAACCATGGCACATGTCACTTGGTCAGCTCGAGGTCCGAGTCCGAGGAATATGTCAATCAAGCTTGCGATGAAACTCCGCTCCTCCCTGTTCGTCGGAGGTCAGTTCGAGCTATGTGCAAACGTACCCTCATTGGAAGATGCATAAATGAGTGGCCATGAAGAGGTAGCTTTCGAGTTAGCGGTGAGCCGACGCCCGACGGTCGTGCAAGAGGTTTGCTTTGATCGGGCTCCCTCTTTGTTCAATGCTCCGACTTTAGGTGCGAGTGAGTCGAGCCAAGTTCCAAGAGGACTTCCCCTCGGACCTATGGTGACATTTCCACCAAGCGAATGGCGATGCGAAAAACCAACCTCGAATTGTACCACCTTCCTACTCTGCAAGGCAACGTTACTCTGTCTCGGTGCAGTCATTACTAGCTTGTCCAATTGGCACTCATAATCCAACGCTGAAACGCTGTCGCCTGGGTTAAGGCTGTGGGTGAGGCAGTCTGCCGATAACGACAAAATTTTCTCAGGCCCGCCGATTAATTCTACCCTTCAACAATCCAAGACGGATGAAGCTTGCCACGAAATATTCTGTACCGTATTCCTCTCGCATCCCAGCAGTGCTATTGTTCGAGTCTAATCCTTCTGATGAAGTCCTGCAGATCATCCTTAGACAGGTACGGCCAGCACTTGCCGCCCAGGCTGGATAAGCGACCCGTTTTGCCGAGCCTACGGAGATGGAAACAAGTAATCGCATGAACTACCAGACAGTCTGTCACTCCTCAGTGGGACACTCTCAGGGGTGCATAAGAT
The DNA here is from genome assembly GCA_038094475.1 of Phylloporus aff. rhodophaeus. NCBI lineage: Eukaryota > Fungi > Basidiomycota > Agaricomycetes > Boletales > Boletaceae > Phylloporus > Phylloporus aff. rhodophaeus. Next base: position 35,697 of record JBBPUD010000186.1, on the reverse strand, counting down.
GTATGGGTGGTTCTAATAACTTGTGTTCATTTTTGATAAGTACCTGTTTTTACATCACCATCTCTGCAAGGCAAAGTTACGTTGATCATGATTTTCATCATTCACAGTGATCCGTGTCTCGAGCCTCCGCGTAGAGTGATCATGGCAGTACAAAATGTCCAAATGGTTTAGGGAAGACATAACAATATGGTATGACACAACCGAGCAACTGCATGCAAGTCCAGACACACACGAGTTCACGAACGCATCGTAATCCATTTCCGTCTCCATACATTTCCCTCGTTCCTAGTGCTCCCCCAGCTCCGCATCTGTATATGTTATCATGCTCATAGTGCGAAGTTGCCAGTGCGAGGAAAGTCCAAACGCACTGTCCAAATGATCCCCCTGTCTTCCCTCAACATCGTGCGCGTAAAGCTTGCGCAAACTCAAGAAAAACCGGGGGATGAGTATGAATGGAAGTGTCTGTTGTATCACTGAAAGCAAAACCTCTTGTCCATTACTTGAAACGAGTCCTGCATCTTCCAACTGGTAAATGAGATCAAATACCAGAATTCTATCCGTCACCACCCATCGTTAGCCTAGCATAACGAAATAAATAAATGGGACATGCACGATAAAGTAGACCGTGCCCTCCCACGCGAGACGTTTCTGGTATCGACTTAATCCAAGTCGTTTTGTCGCCTTGTACATCTGGTATGACTCCTTGATAGATTGAACAATGACGAGGAGACACATCCATAAACCGAGAGAAATTTGCACAGTTAATTCAATGTCATTCCAAGTGGGGGTCCCCGTGACCCACACACAAGTCGTTGATCCGAGCACTTGATAGGCGCTAACTATACGAGCAGTGGACCCGTTATGCGTTACGCATAATATGGAAGTATTTCGACTCACTTATGTGCTGACGTGGGAATCCCACAACATCCATAATACGTTCTACGAGATACGTGACGATCTCAATCGTGTACAACGCGAGGAGGGTGCCGAGTACAATCCTTGATCTCTCGTATACTGCCCACACACGAAGGATCATCACCACTATATCTGTCAATATAATTCATTACAATCAGGGTAAAAATGAATCTTACAGTCTGCAGCACACACATAAACCAAGAAACACCATGTGCCGACCATGAAAACTATGTTACCTTGGAAACAGCCTTAATCAGCGCGAAAATCGCAGAACAAGGAACGTGCTTACATCTGTAGGATCAATAGCCTCAAACGTTCACGCATTACAATGGTGAAGTCAAGGTCACGCACGTCTTCCATGGCAATATTCGTGAGGATCTCCATTGATCAACAGAAAATTGGGAATTTACCATTGCGGAGGGATTGATGAGTGAATCCCACTCTTACATCAAGCTTGGTCAGATGAATAAGCCCAGTATCGAGCTTGGAACCCACAGATAGCATGAAGTCTAACGCAAAAATGAGGTATTAGTACTGGTATTTGGATAACACCCACGTACATGGCACTAGTCATCCCGAAATAACGAGCCTGAGAATTAGTCGTGTTTCACTCTGCTTTGAACTCACGAACATGAAGAGGGCACATACGAGGACGAACAATGTAGATACCCATGTCCAGGGTTTGCTCTGCAGCCAGATCAGCACGTATCGTTGACCCGAATAAACCATCCAATGACCCAAACATATTCTATCTAAAGGAACGATCAGGATGCATATTGAGATGATGACCACGGAAAATACCTCATTTGAAAAAGTAAGGACTGAAAAGATTTTAGGTCCGTCCAACGAGAAACAAGAAACTATGTTGCTTACTGTAATCATACCCGACAGCGGTGACAATGATGACTAGAAAGAATATCGAGCGTAATGGACACGAGGTGAGATAACGAGCTTACAAGAAGTGTAGGTGAATGAAAGTACTTCCGCTTGCTGTAGAGTCGACGTCATCTGGTGAAGATGTGGAAGGTAGGACGAGAAACCAAAAAGCAATCCGACGGAATGGTACAGCATTGGTCATGGAAAGACCCTGTTTGTAAAGGTCCACAATTACGTAATTGTCAAATGAAACGTCAATCAACCTCGCGAATGCCAGACTCCGCAGACATTGGATTGTCAGCAACTGCGCGCCGTCCCGAAGACGTTACCTGAATACTAGCTTTTGAATCCTCACCTGATCATGCTCCATCCTGAATTGCAACGAACGTGCTGCTAGCTATAGTAGGGTGATAGAACGAGGTAATAAGCTGTGCATGGCGATGCCAGTTCATTAAGCAGTGGATCTTATTGAGTGGAGCGTCCGAACGGGGATGATTTCAGATCGGCGGCGATGAGTCGGAAGTACCAACATACATGCGATGCAATCAGTGATGGGATATTAGGAAGCATCGGAGTTTTGCCATCGTTTTCTCTTGGCCCACATGGTACGAATTCACGGTCAAATTTTGAGATGTTAGGAGGTGCGTTCGTGGTCCTGCGTGACCTACATTAGTAGGCTACATGTCAGGTAGTCCAAACAATTTTACATCCGTTTGCCTCTCAGAGTGGTCCGAGCTAGCTTCAGTGCAAACGCGATCGATGTTTTCATCTTCTTTTCATTCGGGCCGAGAGTCAGGCATCCACCCAGAGTGGTGGCGGCAAATATGAGGCATCGACGATGCTGGTTGGGAAAGACATCATGAAATGGTACAAAGAAAATAGTACATGCACACTTAAAGTTATAGGAAGCATCAAAGTTGCATCATGTTCAGTGACAGGTATGTTATTGGTATTCTAATCTCATTTCTACTGTTCTTCATCCGCAGGACGGTGTCGTTCTCGTCTCCCGTCGATGCTGTCGATATCTGCCATGAGTCCTGCATCTGCAATCGCCCACCTGTGAGACGTTTCTATTGATCGATTCAAGACCTTGTACATCCCCTTGAAAAGTCAAATGACAACAAGCTCACACAGATAGCTTGTTGTTCTTGGTTGTTCTTGGATCAAACAATTCTGGAATGTAACATTATCCTGACTGCTTTTTCAAGACCAGGCCGAACAGTTAACGTGATGCGAGTACGGCACAGCGGCCCGCACAGACATGAACTATCCCCATCGTGCAAATATGCACTGCATCGTACGTCAAATGATTTTGTCGGGAATCAAGCGCACAAAAGGCTAACTCCGCCGAATCCTCACGACAAGTGCGACAAAGCAATGTAGGGCAGAGCCCAGCTCGGTGGTGTTAAGCCAGTTCATTCTACCCCTTTCTTGATACGCTCGGCAATTTGATGGGCGCCCTTTGTTTCAGAACTGGCACATAGGATCAGCTAACCGGGGGCTGGTCACAAGTGGATGGCGATGCAAACATTGATGGGTCTTTCGGATCCGTTGATCGGGTCGATCGTTGATCATCCACGCCTCCATATTTTCCTCGGAGACCTCGCATTCATCCCGACGAGGTAGACCAACCTCTCCCGCTCACCGACTTTATATCTTGGTTCAGGCGTTACGGAGCAAAGAACCATGTGCACGGTGGAAAAAATCTGATGACGCAGAACAGTCAGGTCCGACATCCTTTCCGGTCGACAGGCACTGGACGGTGAGTTGCAATCAGGATTGTCCAACGTCAGCATTTGAACGTGACACCGACCCAAGCCTGGAAATGAAATGCCAATAATGTAATACGAATAGATGCGATGATATGGTACAATGAGCAACGGGAGTACCTCAACAACGCTTCAGAAACACCCCGTCCCTCTCGTGGCTTCGATGCCATCTCCACGCCCCACATTCCTCGCCCTCGTTCGCCTCCGCAAACGACATGGCACTCGAATGACACACCGACCTCATCCCAAACGCTGTGTCAATATGGTCCCCCTGTCTCCTCCTCACATCACGCGCATACAACTGTCGCAGACTCAGCACGAACCGCGGAAAGAGCGTAAACGGAAGCGTTTGCTGAAACCCCCCAGCCAAAATCTGCCACCCGTTGGCCGGGATGAACCCCACGTCCTCAAGGAGGTACACGAGCACGAAGCCCAGGACGCTATGCCGTGTCAGATCAGGCGGTACAGACGCAGACAGGGACGTACGCGACAAAGTAGACGAGGCCTTCCCAGACGAGCAGTTTCTGGTATCGGTTGAGCCCGAGGCGCTTTGTGGCTTTGTACATCTGGAAGGTTTCCTTGACGAATTGGAAGAGGATGAGGAGGCACATCCATGCACCGAGCGAGAGCTGGGAAATCAACTCAAGCTTGTTGAGGACCGGAATGATCCAGTCCCACATGCAGACCGATATATCGAGGACCTGGGTGGTACTGACTGTGTGACCTGTCATGTGCTGTGCGATATGTGAAGCGGTTTCGACTTACCCATGGAGTGATGCGGAATCTGCGCGTCCGATACGACATAGGAGATGAAAAATACGACGATTTCCATAGTGTAGAGTACGAGGAGGGTGCCAAGGACGAACTTGGATCGCGTGTACAACGCCCATAGACGAAGAATCATCACCACTGTATCTGGGATGGCATTCAATGCACTTGGAGTGAGAACGGTCACCTTACGGTCTGCACAACACAAGAATATCCAGAAACACCATGAACCGACAACGAAGACAATGGTACCTTTGGAGCGGCCTTGATTAGCGTGATCATAGAAACCGACACAATGTGCTCACATCTACAAGTGAGATCAATCACATGGAAATAATCATCAGTACACAAGTTGAGCCAAGGACACGTACACCTTCCACGTCGAAATTTATCAGCCCCTTTGCCAGTCGACGGAAAAATGGGACATTACCTTTAGAGAAGGATGCAGGTAAGAGTTCCACCCTTTACACGATGCTGGATTAGATCATGAAAACCTGTGCCAAATGTTTACAACGTACAGAGGATGTGAAGTCTAATGGACAATAAAAGATCAATGGATATACTACTGCTGAGAGACGCGCACATACACGGTGGTACAAAGTGCGGAATAACGAGCCTGAAAGTCGATCGTGTGTCATGTTTGTTCGACGTCATGAACATCAAGACACATACGAGGACGAACAATGTCGACACCCACGTCCAGGGTTTGCACTACGGATCATGTCAGCATCTCTCGGTCACCTGAACGGGATATCCATTGACCCAAATATACTCTATCTGCGAAAAGGTCAGCACATATCATGAGAATGGATGGAAAGTATACCTCTTTTGAAAATGTGAGGACTGGAAACGTGTGAGGACTGTCCAACCGTGGAGAAAGAGTACTCACTGTAATCATACCCTACAGCAGTAACAATAATGACTGGAAAGAAGGGTGAGTGAACGCAACTCCGCGAATTTCCAACGAACTCACAAGATTGATAGTCAGATTGTTGGGCATATTTGACAGTTTGCAGAGGGGAACTCATTGGACATGTGGAGAGGACAGCGAGAGACAGTGTGGGCAAAAAGCCTATCGACTCCGATTCATATGCAGTCAACAGGGTCGTATTACGGAACATTCCTTATGGAGTTATTTTGACCAATAAGGTAAGCCGACGTTACTCGCCCGATAGGCCCATTGGGGGCCGGCGTGAGGTCACTTGTACGTTATGGTGGCAGTGGCTGAAACAATTACAGAACACAGCATAGCGTTGACAATAAGGAGCAGAATATGTCAAACTTGCAAGGCTTGGGTATTTGATCGGAGGTTTGCTTGAGCGCAACAAATGAAACCCACTGGCAGTTCTCGTTTGACCAAGAGAGTCAGTGCTGGGTTTATTTGTCAGGGTTTGTCTTATTCCCCAGACGGTAAATCTATGACGGTAATGTACATTTACTTTTCACAGTTTGGGGTCCGTGTTCAACTGCTTTATATTTCATTCAGCTACGTATGATTCCAACAAGACAAGATGGACAGAGTAGTGTGTGTATGTGTGACAAGCACGAGGTAAGTAGTGATGAGAACCGTGAACGGGACCGTGCGCCTTAGCGGCGCAATCGATCGCCAGGAGGCTAGGATTACAGAAAAAAAATATTCAGTCTGCATCTGGTAAAGAAAAACAACACCGCAGGGCGGGAAGAGAAAAAAAAAGGAAATTAGGTTAAATGGGTAAAAACACTATTTATCAGTGAGTGAACAAGGGATACAAAATCGAAATCTAGGTCCACGAGACAATTTATTTCTTGCCCAGCGTCAGACTGCGCATCGATTCCTCCAACAGGTCCGTAACCCTGCACGAGGACTTGTCCGTCTTTGCACACGACGGTACCGTGGGCGAAGGCACAGGTGAAGGAGGGTGGGCGTCGACATCGACGACCTTGATGACAGCTCGACCTTCGAGTACCTTGCGCACCTTTTCTGCGTCCCATTGTCTGGACGCAGATGTATGCGAGGGAGTGCCCGCAAAGGCCTCCCAAAATGCGCCACCAAGTTTGGAGAAGAGTGTTTGACTCGCAATTGTGGCTGCCGCAACATGTTCTCTCGATGGCAGCGGGGGTGATGCAGGTGGGGATGGGTAAGCCGACTTGGCTTTCGTATTGTTTGAATGGAAGTAGTGTGGTCTGAGATTGGCAGCCAATCCCTGGGGCTGTGTGTATGGCGAGGTTGGATGTGGCTGTGATTGCTGCGCGTGCTGTTGCGCCGCCATCTTGCCCCACAGCTGCATGCGATAAGCATCGAGGGTCTTGAAGGTGAACGGGTTGACATCCGAAAAGGTGTCGAATGCGCCAAGACCGTATCCGATGGTGTTGTTGAGGCCACTGAGGGCGGGGTTGACGTTGGCGGCGCCCTTTTTCTCAACGAGGCCACGGAAGGAAGAGGAGTTGAGCCCAGGGTTGAGGTTCTCCTGGAGAACACGTGAACGAATTGTCTCCTCGTAAAAGATGGAGGGTTTGAGTATAGGGCTGGCAGGAGAAAAGGGCGTAGGGGATGGTTTAGCGGCGAGGACGGCGATAGGGGGGACAAAGGTAGTGTGCACCGGCGTGACGCCCATGCCGCCGAGACCGCCCCAGAACGCGCGGTTGCTGAGCCGAGGCGATGTGGGTAGATCTTTTTGGGTGTTTGGGGTAACGACGGGCGATGATGAGGCTGTGGCTGTGATGGGAGCCAGCGTGGGAGTTGGTGGAGGGGATGCCGGGACAGGAGGGAGCTCTGCGGGTGGGGGTAGGTCAGGGAGAGCACGACCCTCGAGGAGACACTTTTTGAGGGCAGCAATCTCCTGGCGGAGGGCGATGTTTTCTGACTTGGACGAGCCGAGTTCGCTGCGGATGGCATCGATAAGGCGATCGCGCTCGGCAATGTCGCCCTCGAGAGTGGAGATGTATTCTAGACAGAGGTGAGTACGGACAAGTGAGGCTGGGAGAGATGGATGACCTTTACGGCGAACACGGAAGTTGCGGGCGCTGATCTTGTTGCGCAGCTGGCGCTTCTCCTTGCTGGACATTTTCTTGTATTCCTCTGGGCTCGGACGCCAGTCCTCTGGCTCGAGGATCCTGAGAGGCTGGATGTCCTTCTTCGCCCTACTGTCCTTGTTCTCCTTGTCCGGGAGGGGTGTCTTCTTGATACCGCCCGACATGACTGTACCCTTGCGAGACCGGTGCTGTGGTGCTGGCAGGTCGTCATCATCGTCGCCGTCGTCGTCGTCGAAATCGGAGGGTGCCTTTGATGTCGCGGGTGTGCCGACGAGCTGTGGATCGATAGCGAACATGGGCGAGTGCGAGTCCGCCGACGACGACGCGCCCGGTGACGCCGTCAACGTAAAGTCATGTGCGATGGGGAGCTTTGAAAAGTCGTCGTCGAGGAAGAGCGAGAAGAGGTCGGACTCGGTCGACGGTGCGCCGTCGAGATTGAAAAAGTCGTCGATTCTGTATGGCTCGAGCATGTTGAAGACAAGGAAAGAAAGCGACAGGGTTGGTTTGTCATTCTCAGATTACATCAGCATGTACGCGTCATCCCCATTACGAAAACAGTTTGTTTACACTTGTGTTGCCCTCTTGGTGTTTCTTGAGTACCTTTGCAATCGCAAACTCAAAGTCCTCCTGTGTCACGTGTTGTCGTCGTTCACGTAGCGCGTACATGCCTGGAAAGGGTCAGAGAAGGAGAAATAAAATTAAAATAAAATAAAAAACCCACCTGCTTCCGTGCAGATGCCCCGCACCTCTGCACCGGAACACTGGCCCATCTTCTCTGCCAGTGCCTTGAGATCGATCCCGCGTTGCAGCGACATTTTGCGCGAGTGAATCCGAAGAATGCTCACGCGGGCCTCCGGTCCAGGAGGTGGGAATTCGATCTTGCGATCAATCCGTCCCGGACGCAGCAACGCAGAGTCCAGGATATCTGTCACGTGTCAGTCGAGCCAATGCCAATCAGCCGGCGGCTCACCTATGCGATTCGTCGCCATGATCACCTTGATGTTCTTCGTCGCCTCAAAGCCATCCAACTGGTTCAGCAGCTCCAGCATCGTCCGCTGCACCTCCGAATCACCCCCACCCGATCCACTCTCCCCCCTCGAACTCCCGATCGAGTCGATCTCGTCCATGAAGATGATGCTTGGCGCGTGTTCCCGAGCCATCACGAACAACTCTCGCACCATCCGACTGCCCTCTCCAATGTACTTTTGCACCAGCTCCGATCCAGACACACGGATGAACTTGCAGTCCGTGTGGTGCGCGACCGCACGTGCTAACAGCGTCTTTCCCGTCCCAGGCGGTCCATACAGCAGCACTCCCTTGGGCTGTGCGATCCCGAGTGCCTCAAACAGCTCTGGATGCTTGACCGGTAACTCAATCACCTCCTTGATCTCCTTGATCTGCTTGTCCAGTCCCCCTACCATTTCGTACGTACTGTCTGGCACCTTTTCCACCATCATGAGCGATACGAGCGGATCCACCTTGTTCGGTAATATCTTGTGAATCGTGTACGTGTCCGATCGAAGCGCAACACGCTGTGACTGCGTGAGCGACGAAACGTCAATGTCAGAGTCAAAATCGACAACTGTACAAGAATATGAGCATAAAATGGAGCAACACCGTCATTCGATGCGCACTGTACTTTCCCTCGGGCTGGACTTTGACCAGCACCTTTTTCTTGCCCATCACTTTGACGACTTCACCCACATAGCTTGCAGGCTCGTGGAGCAGCTGCAGCTCCTCCCGAAGCAACCTCACTGCCATTATGTCTGTCATCCATTCACGCACAAGCGTGGTGTACGTACCTCGGGCATTCAGCGCATTTCGTTGTGCCTCCAGACGGCGCAGGTTCTGTGTCTTTTGGTTGATCAAGAGCTCGGCCGCCTCTATTTTGGCCTGAAAATAGGATTGGATGCCCGCGGGCGGTTTTTGCGGGCGTGTGGGGGCAGGCATGGTTGTGTGTTGAGTGCAAGTACAGTGACGCAAGCCATTGCACGTATAGAAATGTTCTCACGGTCAAGTTCTCTTCCTACCCCCGATTCACGAGTTTTATGGTGCGACAATAAGTTTGGTTTGATGGACGTATACCCGGATCAGCCTTACACAAACGACGGAGGGTATTCTCGCTGATGCTTCACCACCACCATCCCATAGGGTTGCTTTCATCTCTAGGACTCCAAATACATTGCTTTGCATGCCTAAAACACTTGGGTCGTGCTCAAGGTGACGTGTTTTTTTCGGGATTATGTCGACGGAGAGAGCTTCATATCGCTTTCATTGAGCCATCACCTCACAAAGGATTGTCCAACGAAACCGCTGCAAAGCGAGCCCGGATCAACGTTCACTTCTACCTCCTGCTGGACAAGGTTGGCTTCAATCCACTGGGACAACTTCATGATGCACGACAGCACCACACTACTCACTCTCGCGCGCCCGTTCCTAAACCTGGCTTGGACGTTTCCACCGATGTGCCTCACTACTTATGGCAACGATAAATGGCGCCATGCCGCTTCAGGTACTGACATTTCAACACAAACGTGTGTCGGTCCACCACGCCTCGCATCACCTATCGTGTTTCCACGCTCTTACGACAATGGCAGTTTCCCCGCTCTCATCAGATGAGCCCGAAGCTCTGTAGTTTGACTTGCCAACTTAACCTAATCATTTAAAGTTGGCCGCGCACCATCCTACCTGGTTGCCATCCCTGTCACGTCTAGAACACTGATTTGTTCCCATCAGAAAGCGTGTTTCCCGGTCCAGGGCTTGCTGTGTTGTCGCCGCCTCCTGATACGGGATGGAGTGGTCCTCTGGCCCGTTTCACACGGCGAGTGTCAACGGCCAACGCCACCCAGGGTGATTGCGGCCGTTGAGATCGAACCCGAGGTTCTTCCGCGACGAGACGAGTCTGTAACGACTCGGTCCCAGACCGCAATCGGATGATGTGGACGCTCCGTTGCACTTCTCTTTTGGGATGTATCTGGAGGGGATCGCTACTGCTCCGAAGAATATTGATCGAGCGTCATCCAGACTGACGAGACGGATCGGCCCTTGGTTTGGAATAAGCGACTTGATCATCTGAATCTGCCATTCTCTTCGACGAACCCTTCAGCGGATCTACACATGTTGGTTCCACCGACTCTAGATGGGATCTACCTTGTCGTTTTGTTGCGGAACGAAATGATTCGAGATCGCGAGGATAGACTTACTCGGTGGTCTACGACGCTCCCAACCTTTTCAAATCCGGATGGTAATTCCTGACGAATTTATCACACCAAAGAAAACCAGCGAATTTCAAAAGTCCGCGCAACTATTTCATATTTCGGACGTGCCGTGGTTCTAGGCGCTTTCCATGGTCACATTACGACCCCAGTCCCTCGTCCTCGGGGCGCCCAGGAATAAATACCGACGACGTGGTAATGAATATATCTTTATGAGCCCATGACACCATCCTTTTGGACACAAAGACATGCACATAGGCGAATGTCGGGTTCTTGGTCCGCATCTCCCTCCCCCTTGTTCGACCCTTGTACACGATACGTACAAGCGCAGTCGACCGCTGTCACTCTATCACATCCCATGACACCCCGAGCGATGTTCCGCGCCGAGTCGTTCACGCTCATCTCCGAGGTCTGGCCCAAGTCACGCGCACAGAGCCTTGCAACGTCGAGATCCGAAGATCCGTTGGCCGTGGTGAAACTGTTACACGGTGAACGGTACAATGTGATGCGCGAGGTCGGTGCGATTCTCCGGGACGGTGATTGTCCTAGGTTGGTTGGCGAACGCGTCTCGCGCCTGTCTGTATCGGCCGAACGCTTTGACGGGACTGCCGACTTGTTTGTAGGCTTGTTTCGTTGTCAGGTTCGCTAACACGCGTGGTGGATGCAGGTCGCAGAAGCCACAGCATTCACGCCTCGGTCAAGCGAGAAATTGGGTCTGCGAAATGGCGACATGGCGAATATGAACCACGCGTGGAATCGGTGAACGCAAAGAAGCAGGCAAGTGACACGATGTCGAGTTCATTAATCATAAACTTGGCAGACAACCCGAGACTCGTCTTTGCAGGCCTTGGCCTATCTCATGTCACCTCACACACCTTTTCTGCGATGTTGCCCTCGGTGCTGCCCTCGCCAGTATGTAATCTGATCAGTGGTGCACAAGAAGATTAGAATCCAGCCACGTGACTTGCATCGAACCCGCGATGAAGAGATAAACCTAATCTATGAGCAAGGGTTTCGCCACTACACAGGATGTGGTATGTGGACGATCAAAAGGTACTGTAAACATCCTTTCAATGGCGGATCACTGATGTGTCATATAGCCACAAAGCCAAACCTATTCGACGAATACGACCGACAAGGTTCTCTCCTGTGGAGTCGGTCGCTTTTCTCAAGTGGTAATCACTTCCGGTGCCAAAGCATCCAGGTTTCCTATACGCACTGTCGGAGATATGACCAAGGCATCCATGTTTTGCTTCCGAAATGTCGTATCCGTCACCTCCTTTGTGGCGGTTTTACTTCCGCGATCGGTGTCCCCAATTAGGGAGTCCAGCAAAGTAGCCGATTCCTGCAACGAGGAGGCCAATTCGAGCGATGTGTGGTTCCGGAACCGACGCCGTGTTACAGCGCGGGTGATAGCTGCCACATCACACGGTCAAGTTTCGGGGATCAGGATGCCTGTGGTCGTGCCCAAAGACCAGGGCTGGCACATTGCACCTTGACTTGAGCCGTGCCTGTACACGGGCCATACCCGTCTCACACCACGGTCGTGCGATCACCCAAATCAGCGTGCAGGGTATGACGTGGACATGTGATGGGGGCAGGCCATCCCCGCTGTCGTTGGCATTTCCGTGCGCAGCGTGTCTCGTGACTGTGTTATGAATCTCCGCGTCACCGCCTTGGGTGCCTGCACATTTGGTTCCATGACCGCCCGATCGTGTCACATGTACTGGCTATCATGCCAATCTGCATGACGCGATGTCCCGAGATGGTACAGCGTGTGCGGTTGGAACGACGAGGAGGAGAGGACGATAAGGTGAGACCGCAATGGGTTAGGGTAAATATACAACTGCCCGACCTACACCCATTGCCATCCGTTGTGGTCGCACGGGTACCATAGCTGGGTAGACGTACCCGAGTCAAGGGAGCATGTGCGATTGAAAATAGAAATGGCTGGGCAAGATTGTATGACACACGTCTGAACGTTAACCTTGTGGTGACTTGGCCTTTTTAGACCGATGGATCCGAACCGTCTGTTTACCAAGCTGGGTACGCTCTGAAAAGCAAGCGTGACGATTAACATGGGCACCATGAGGAATGGTATTGAGACCGAGACAGGGAAATGCGTAGTGATGTGTAATATAGTACATCGCTCCTACAATTTGTCAAAATCCAACCCCATTAGTCGAATTTGCTCGAATGGGTATCAAATCAGATAGGAACGACCGACTCGATCCTACTTGCCACGGTAACCCAATTGGAGGCCCAGGGCCTCGTGAAGGGCAGACACGTCACATGCCATACTTTCGCTTGAGTGCTGCCCAAGAAAGCGCAGCTGTTCGATGGGAGGTCACAAACTGGTTCATGTCGTGTTCGGGGACACGATTGATGTCGAGTCTGTTCCAGTATCGACAGAGGGTGTAAACGATATCGTTTGCGTCGCGGTCTCCACCGCGTCTGTGGCAGTCTGATCAGTTGTTGCACGCACGGAGAGGTAGATGGAAACTTGCATTGACCAGGCTTTCAGTTTATCGCGCACGAATTCTGAGAGGGTCAGGAAGGGAATGCCTTTGATGCGCATGGTGGTGGAGGCGTCGAGGCGTCGAGGCCCGTGTTCACCGGCAGGCAATATCTCAATCTGTGGATCGCGGTGGGGTATGGTGACACGCGACAGGATGGAGAGCGCAACACTCACCTCGATAGCGGGTATGAGACGACGATACGTGGCATGCAGTCTGTGTGGGGCGTCAGATCTTCAGATGGGAGTGGGTGGGGTACACGAACCGGTTGCTCCACGGAGAGTGCGTCGTCGTGAAATACTCGCTGTTCGCAACCGCTTGGCGGACGCGGCGGAAGGGGTGGGTGGGCCCGCCCTCGACGATGCAGAATATTTCCTGCGGGGGTGTTAGGAGGAGCAGGGCAGTAAAGGAGAGACGAACGTCGCAGCGGGGGGTGTCAGACATGATCGCGGTGAGCACACTCCCATGGAAGGCGTGGGGGATGTTGTGCATGGACAGGAGCTGCGAGAGGGCCATTGCTGCCTCGAGGAGTCTCCGTGTTTCTGAAGACATGGTAGGGGGAGGAGGAGGGGGGGATGGATAGAGGGCATGGCCGTAAAATGGACGGGTTATGAGGCGTATGTGTGTGCAAGGTGATCTCCATCGGATGCTACCAAACTCGGATTTGTCCGATGCTGTTGCGGGGCAGCCAAAACTTTGAACACGCCCCCTTTTATTTCCAAATTAGGTCTGGGGTAACCCCCCGTAATTTACCCACTTCCGCGCAATTATTTTTTCGTCCTTTTCTCTATCCTTGATGCTCCCCCTCCGCCATGTAGCTTGGTACTTCCCCTCCCGCCGTCTCGCCTGGAATGCGTTCCTCAGACCACCCCGCTCATCGCCAACGACCACAGAGGAGGACACAAAGGCTGCCATCCTCGAAAAAGTCATGAAAAGCAGGCTTCCGTCTGATCTGATGCTTCGCTGTACGTGACTCGCCCTCCCCCTGCCCACTCACCCACCAACGCGTTTCTAGGCACAATCATAGACCAACAAGGTCTTGTTTGTTTCCCATACCTTGCCCTTGTCTCACGACGTAATCGCATCGCCTAGGCGCGGTAAAGAGCATATCGGGCCAGTTCAAACGCTCTGACTTATGCAATGAACACCGTTTGAACGTAAGTCTGTCAAAGTGTAATTGACTTGTGGACGTCATAAAGTCATCCGCTGACGTTTTTCATCAAGCCTCGTGACCTTCGCAAAATAGATTCCCGCATACCAAACTTGGTCCCCACCATTCTTATCCGTAAAGAGGCCATTCTAGTGTGTCTACTGCACATATAACTCCGCGCTTCCTCATCCCCTCTAGTTCAATATATTACACATTAGAGCCCTCGTAAAGGCTGACGCCGTCGTCCTCTTCGACACCTACGGCTCAAATGACTCTAGACTTCACTCGGTCTTTCTCTATCACCTCGAGGTACGCCATCAGTGCGGCGTTTCATCTCTTCGCCCTCACCTCTCGTCAGCACAATCTCAAGGCCCGTGGCAGCGGCGCCCCTTACGAATTCAGGTGGGTGGATACCGTGCTAACCCACAACGTTCCCCAATCCCTTCTTTCATATCCACTAGAGCAATAGAGTCCATCCTTCTCTCCGTTCTATCTGCACTCGAGGCAGAAATGCTCTTCATCCGGAACCTCGTTGGGGGTCTCTTGGCTGAGCTTGAAGACGATATTAATCACGACAAGTTCAAACGACTGCTCCATTACTCAAGACGCCTTGCTGCTTTCAAAAATCGTGCAACTTTGGTATCTCTCTTCTCACGCTAGCCCCTGTTCCCACCTCATTATCGTATACAGGTTCAGGAGGCCCTAGAAGAAATCTTGGAACAAGGTTTGCCCCGTCGCTCTCTGGCTCTTATCCCCATTGATGGCATATAGATGAGGACCTGAATGCAATGTACCTTACAGACAAGAAAAACGGTATTCATCGTGACATGCGCGAGCACGACGAGTTAGAGGTATTATTAGAGTTCTTTTCCAAGCAAGTCGAGGAAATAGTAAATGAGGCCGAGAACATGGAAGTGTGTTATACCCACGTATCGTAAATCCGGTCTGAAACTAATCGACTGCGTAACAGGCCAACGTCCAATCTACCCAGGAAATTGTTGAACTCGTTTTAGATTCAAATCGAAACGCACTTCTCGCTTTGGACCTTAAAGTGTGCCCATTTAAAAAGACGGGTTTGGCCGTACTTAGAATGTAACAGGTTTCTATCGGAACTATGGGTCTTGGGTCGGGCGCCCTCGTTGCTGGACTCTTCGGAATGAATGTATGTGAACGCGTTCTTGCCAACCCTTTCTGTTTCGGGCTAATCGACATCAAATCAAATTGGTAAAGTTACAAAGCCACATGGAAGATATGCCTTACGCCTTCGCGGCAATGTCAGTTGCTTCCTCCGCTATCGCAGCACTGGTTGCTTGGGTTGGCCTGTGGAGGTAATAATACTGCTTATCTTCAACCTCCGACGCTATTGTTCTAAATGCTTCGTACTCCACAGACTTGCCAAGATACGCAAGGTTGGTCTGACGAACCCACGCACGACCAAGCGGGGTGCTGCAGATTCAAAGCCCCGCACGCCTGGGATACCTTTGCCGTTACGTCGCCGAAATCCCGACGGATGGTCGTGAGAATGGATGCGACAGTCGACTATTGTTGTACCCCGATTCCCCGCCTTTTCCCCTCCTTATCGCATACTTGTACGATGCCACTTCTCGTCGGCCTCGCTAGTCGACTGTTGCTACCGTTGGATCAGGATCAACTCGACACGCGCGTCATCAATTGTTCCGGCCAGATCGTCGCATCTCCGCGCTTGTATGACAGACAGCCGGACGAAACATTATTCGTCTTTTTCTCATTTATCTCCAGATCTATTTCCATGCCAGTCCAAGAAGCAAGAGGAAGGGCGGTAGGTGACAGTCGGGATACACCGACACTCGACCATCGGTTCGCATACGAACGGTATCGGACAAATGGGTATCTCCGTTCATTCCGTTGCGTCGCAGCGGGAGCAAATGTTGGGAGATTGAGCTATTGAATCCCGATGCATCGGTAACAGGTCGACGCTTGGTTATTCTCACCTCGTGCGAAGACCCATCGCCATCGTGATGCCCTGCAAACTCGCATTCGATGGTTGCCCCTGTTGGCGCACGACGCACGGACTCACATGAGCGGTCTCTTGGGTGATGGGCGTTACGTATGGGAAACCCCCGAGTCATGATCGTGATGATGCCGGGATGATGAGGACGTGCACCGTGCCGTCCCCTGACTTATTCCGTCCAGGCTTGTCAAGGGAGAGTTGAAAGAGCGAATCAGAAAGCGCGCCAAGCCAACCGAATGGGAACGTCGCGGTACTGCATCGGCTGTCCACGCCGAGGCTGGGTGCAGCGATTCGTTGCTCATTGCTGGTGGTCGTCTTCCGACTCAACCCGATCGGGTTTTCGCAGGGTCTCGGGGTGCACAGGTACGGGCGCATTGGCGCTTTTCCTCGTCCCATTCAGTAGAAGCGAGATGACGAGAAATGAATGGCGCACAGGAATGTGGAATTTGAAAAATGAACAAGAAAGGCGAGAAGCACTGACTTGTCGGGTTACTACTGCTGTTGATAACAAAGATAGCGCAGTGTGCGTTGGAGCGGACGTGACACGTTGCCTGACTCGCAATGTCATTGGAGGAGAGAAGGCTAGTAGCGCGACACTGCCACATGAAACTGACCGTAAAGGAAATTATGACCAAAGCCAAGGCGACAAAATGAATTGCTTTGGGAATTCCTGGTGGTATATGTCAAGGGACACACCTACACAGGTCCATGGGGATTCAGGAAAAGCCATTTAATCACACATTCATACACATTATCTTTATGCCATGCTGTATAACTTTAGATAGACATCCTTATCAGCCTATCCTTTGCAGCACAGCCATTCAGGCATGTCATGCACAATCAAACTTTTAAGACCATCGTCAGCAGCCTGGTCAGGTGGAGTGTGGTTTCCTTGGGAACATAATTCAGTATCTGGAACTTTATCAACACTGAACAGGGTTGTGTCATGCACTTGAATGACCATGAAATCATATCTATTGGTTTTCGTGAGGGAAAAGCATGGTAAATTATGCAAGATACCTCTGGGATATATTACATTGTGATCCTGCTATGTAGATCGGGGTTGCCCTTGGAAAACATTCCCACGCTGCACTCGTTCGGTCGAGCAACAGTTTTGTACCCATCGTTTCATCGTGCGCTACCATTTTCTCAGGATGTTCGGGCAGACTGACGAATAACAGATGCGAGACCTCTCGGCCGAAGAGCAAAGATGGGCATTGTCCACATGTCATTGCCACACATCCCGACATACCCATGATCTTCACCCTCGGTATCGTCTCAGCGGACACGTCACGAAACATGTATCGGATAATGCCGATTGGAGTCGTCTCGATCGTCCAACCGGGGATGAAGAACACATCTTTCCCCTGAGCTCGGGGACAACCAGGCCGACGCAATCCCAACGCCGACGGGCATCTCCGCCCAGGATCTCTCGCTCGATGCCGGAAAACAGATCATGCGTCGGACTGGGATCTACCTTTTGCTGTGGATACCATCGTACGCGCGACCTCGTGCCACATCGCTACCGGTCATCTCCATGGCTGTCTGTGCTACTTGCGGGTCTCCATGGGGTCGCACTCGAACTGCATACTTGTGTTGATCCCCAATCCGTTCCGGATTGGTCAACACGCACCAGAGAGAAGCCCGGGACGACTTTCGGAGCCGCCGGTATCACAGAGGGGGGAGAGCACATGTGCGCGTGGCTGTTCCTGACGTGGGTTTCCCGATTGGATGGCACGGGGTACGGCCGACATGGGAATCCCGAGCGTGGTGCTTATCGCGCTGTTTCATTCCGTACGTTCCCTATCGTTGCATGCTAGAAGAGCGCAAAATGGAAAACGAGGCTTGCTTTCGTCCCACGTCGAATTTGAATACGTGCTGCGCCGTTCGTGCTGCGATCGGAGACATGCCAACGCGACGCGAGCAGTAGTGACACGATGCTGTACCAATATGTGCGATAGTACGAATACAGACATGGGCATAAACTATGATAGCGTATAAAAGATAAAATAGGCGCACGCCGCCGACGGGCGTATCTATCCCAAGAAATGAGGAAAAGAAAAAGGCAGGCGCACGCGGAACCTACATGAGCCAAACGAAGAAGAAAATGCATGAGAAAATGCACATTTACAGTGCACGGTACGGAGAGAGAAAGGGTAAAAGGTCGATCGATAAGCTACATCGAGTGGTATAGATAGATGTCCAAAGTTCATGCCCACGCATGTCCAGGTCCAAGGATCAGTAGATCTGCTGTGGACGAAAGCAGAGCATTCTTCAAAAGAGGAGCCGTGCCTCCCGGATCCTGGAGAATCATCTGAAATGTGAGTAGTGCGTGATACACTAAACAGCCCTATTTTGCGTTTGAAGGGTGCAACAAACGTCCAAAGTTACGACGAAGACGAAGAAAAAAAAGGCATAACAAGGACGGGACATACGGCGAGGGGGCACAGCCCGAACCTCAATCTGTAGGTTGTGGAGGAGGCATATCCGGAATCAAGAAGTGTAAGGGGCGCCCGTCTCCGAAGCTCGCCTTGTGTAATAACTCTGGTGGACCATGTGTTCCCCCCGTCCTTCCCGAGTGAGAAGACTCGGCGCCCGCGGTAAACGTGGATCTCGAGTCGGCGTTTGTGTCTTCAAGCAACAGCGAGGGATCGTACTGCGGAACAGGTTTTCGAGATGCGCGTCGTGTGGTCATGGAGACAGCACCAGCTGAAACAGAACGGTTGACCGGCGTGGCTGATATTGGCGATAGAACATATTCTTCATTGGATTGAGTGAGCATCGGGGATTGAGGGATGCGAGAGAGGCTTGGTGGGGGGAGGGTGGGCATAGAGAGACGTTCGCTACGACGCCTGACGATGGAGGTTTCCATTGAAGATCTGATACGCTGTGCTTGTTGCTCGAGGCTTTGATTGGATACGCGACGAGTAGCAGGACGAGACCAGCAGCTTTCGTCGGTAGCAGTGGTAGGAGTTTGAGTCGTATACACCGAAGCGCGACGCTCGTAATGGTAATGTGCGGGAGCAGTCAGAGCATCAGAAGCGCTCGTGACCGAAGAAGAAACCGGAGACACAAGCTTTTCTTCCGCAGTGACGGCCACGTCCTCATCAGAAGCACCAGGAGTGCTTGCTGCTGACGTTTTCCCAACCACATCACCCTGACATGTTGCTCCCGACGACTCTGAGCGAGAATGAGAATGTGTGACTTGAACCCCATTGTTCGGTTGAATACTGGGGTGGGCAGATTTCAGCGAACCCCATTGCCCTTTTTTATTTTCGCCACCTCTAACAAACCGTTTTTTCCGTCTCCACAGACACACTCCAGCGAGGATCACCAACATTACGCTAACGATCCCGCCTACCACAGCTCCCGCAATAACGGCCACATTTGTTGTCGAAGTCGCAGAGGAAACACCGGTCGCAGATGAAACTGTTGACGATGTACTCGTGGCCGTTAAACAGGACACATTGGTTCCATTCGAAACGAAGAATGGCGCGGAATCGTTGCTGAGGTTCGGTGAGGTGAGTACAAGAGCCTGTATCGCGTACCAGCCTTGCGTGACATTGACAGAGGGCCACTTCCAAGAACGGGCAGAAGTATTGGTTACCACCAGCTGCTGCTGAAGTGTGCTATTAACGGTGCTTGCCCTTGCCATGATGCTAGATGCGTTCCCATCCACCCCGATGTTGGTGATCGACAGAAACAGCTGGGCAGCTGTTCCGTTGTAATCCCATGAAATTAAGCCTGGACTGCATGTTGTCATGTTTTGTACAGTAAAATTGATACTGCCTGGAGTGGGCGAGGCATGAGGCGCGGTCGAAGAAGTCGTAGATGAGGAAGGCGAAGCTGAAGTTTCCGGTGGAGAAAAGGAGGATAAAACGGAAGAAGAAGAAGACGTAGGCGTAGACGTAAGCAGATGTGCATTAATTGTAGAAGAAGACAAGGACGACTCACTGCTTGACGTCGGCGACATCCTCGTCGTGGACGTCAACGTCGACGAGAGAGTTTGTAAAGAGACTGGACCTGGACCCTGAGAAAGAGGAAGGACGGATATGGCCCCTTGACGAGCCTCGTGTTGACGAGCAGGTCCTGCTGCGACTGATGCCATAATCGTAATGAGATGGAGACACAGCAGTAGCATGGCCCCTCGCTGAAACGTCATGTGGTTCCCTGACTCTGTAACCAGTTAGCCTGTTTCAAGAACAAAGAGAAAGCGAGCAATGAGACAGGTTACCAAGCTTGTCCTTGTCCGGCAGCGGGCCAGACACTCAACGGTCGTCTCCTTAGGGGGCCCACGAACACGAAAAAATGGTCAACAAAGCAGAAGCTACGGGACGACCTGACCAACGGGCTCGGGACAAGTGGGAAGATGGCGACTGAGAGAAAAAGTCAGCCAAGATTGTTGTGGCTTTGCAACAGTCGCCATTTACAAGAGTCCGCTCGGGCCGTTCCATCCACGTGCTGATGGGCCTCTGGTGGTGATATGTCCGAAATGATTGATGAATCTACAGTTGCTACTCCTGCTAATCACTGATAATTCCGAGTATCGACAGGTATGATATAGATACGATTAGAACGCTACAAGAGCCAATCACATCCTTCCGCTACACTGGATCGAGGGGACGTGCCTAGGCTTTGAGTGCACCGCCTTGGAGCCGCACATTCTGCGACGTACCTTGCGCCCTGATGCCGCGTCAAAATATAGTGTGAATAATTTGCCTAACCATCGCCCTGGTTCAATGGTCTAGTGGTTATGATTTCTGTCTTACACACAGAAGGTCCTGAGTTCGACCCTCAGTTGAACCATTTTTTTTCGTTCGCACAATTCAAAACGGCACACCATGCTGTCATCTGTTCCCAAGTTTCTGACCAATTGTATTTTCCAGTGAGAGACTTTGAACCTTTTTCGGCTTCTCAATGTCTTACCCTTCCCTCACCAAGGAACCCAAAACAAGCATTAGTTACAAACTGTCATCATGTCAACGGTTTCCAAAGCATGTTCTAGACCGTTTCAGTCATTAGTAACCCCCTAGCTATTATGGCGCACGATTGTGCTAGAAGCATGAATGGATGGGTTGAAGCTCCGGTCGGTGACGTACATACCCCGACCTGTCTCAAGACGCAGCTTACGTCCATATACAATTCAATAGGTAACCCGCACGGAAAAGAAGGGCAAGGGGAGCCAGCGCGAGCGGATCTCGTCGAAACTCTTGCATTCGCTTATTTCAAATTGTGGTCCCATTGGGTCCATCTGGGTGATGGTGGCGTTCTATGTGGGCCCATTTAGCACTTTTGTTGGCCATCGCGGCCTTCCTTGTCAGATCTTTGCGTCCGCTCTTATCTTGCGCGGGGGTGAGCCAGGTCTTGGGGATTTTCAATATGCACATTTGTGTCATGTGCGGGGAGGCGCACGCCCGTGTATTACGTGTCGATCCCCGGGAGGCGATGAGGTGGGGAGCCCTTGGACCCTCCTCGAGTCGGCATATGACGCCATTGACTTATCATCGTATCATAGCAGGTTTTGTAAGCTGCCTGCCAACAGATTGCTCCCGACGTCAAGAATCTAGATACGTGCACACGTATCATTCGTGGATGATTTTCTGAGGCTTCGTTTGGGCAGAAAAGTTATTCCTGAAACGCGGTGATGGCGACGTACCGTGTATCACGACGAATAGCGTTTCCAAAAGCGTGTACGGTCAGGAGAGCGAAAAAGCTCCGCAGGAATACGGGGTGGTCTCGTGTCCAACGTTTCCTTTCCTCTACCTCGTCTGACTCTAACACGAATCTGCCCTAACACCTCGTGAGCTGAACAGCAACGAGGAACTTGCAATCTGTTCGTATTAGTGGACACCAGTCGATCGTAGCAAGCATACTCAAGGTCTTACTCTCGTCTCGAAAGTCAAGGAAAGCATGGATTTATGGACTGCAGATAGTGTAGGGATATCATCAAAGGATGCGCAAATTGATTAAATCCAACAGCAGAAAGGCATCTGTAAGTCCTCGAGCATGCAGAGCCTGTGCGGGCCATCCAAAAACAGAGCAAGATGGAATTAGTAAAGGAAAAGAAAAGGGTAAGTGGTCATCATGAGTCGTGAACAGCGACATTGTCCACCCTAGATGCTCTAAGGAGTGTCCGAAAGACCTTCTCGGAGTTCCTCTTCCACAGCTTTGCGGCCATGTTCGGTGAGAACGGGTATGCCGGAATCGATATCCTTGGCAAAATACGCGGGTATAAACCTGAAAGCGACATGTCAAACTTGCTGTCTGGGTACAGGTGCTCACTTACGTTTCACCCTTGCGCTTCCGCTCGCTCGCCTCGTCGCGTTGCCTCTGCTCAAGCAAAAGCTTGTGCTTGGTCGCGTCCCCGTACTCCTTGCTGAGGAGCTTGCTGGTGACGTTTTCCCATAGCTTGCGACTTTCCTTGGGCAACTGCCTTTCGAGCGGGCGCACAACTTTGGGCACGGTTTGCAATTTGTCGAGGTCGACCAGCGTATGGTGTTCTGCCGTTGATGAAACGGACAAACTCGAGGATGATGGGTTACGTCGCCACCGGATGTGGCCCCGCCAACAACCGTCAAAGAAGGCGACGATGCGTGAGTTGGGAACATGCTTGACCTTGGTCCACTCCTCGTGCTCCGTCGTGTCTTCATCATATGTATGTATGACACCCTCCACGAGAAAATGGGCCCGCCCAAGCCAAGACTGCCAGGACGGGAACATGAGAAATCATGTTCCAGGCCGAGCGATCGACCTACCTCCTCCTTGTACTCTATCACCGCACGGTAATCTTCTTTACCCTTCCCCCCTTTACATGTGATGATCGTGGAGTCTGCGACTGTGATGTAGAAACTCCCCCTTAAAATCCCGTTGACACTGGCAATGGGGTGTGTGACATGGTATTCTTCTCCCTCCCCGGGGCCACCGGTAATATTGATGAATATTCCCTTATTATATGAGCCTGGTATGACACGTAGGGTCGTACCAGAGACCTTGGCAGAAATTTGGTCGACGCCACGCATTTCGACAGAGCGAGAGGGACAGGCCGCGTAGTAGGCGGATACAGGTGGATGATGTGAGACCTGTTCGGTGATGTACACAACACGAAGAGAATCACTGTCCGATCCACCAGCGACCAGGGAGAGGCTAGACATGCGGCCGGCAAAATCGGCATCGGCAACGTGACCAGGGGAAGTAGGCGCAGTTGAAGGACTGGTTTTGGTCTTGGAAAGGAGACTGAGACCGCTGCGTGCACTCTTGGAGCTGTGTTCGCTTCGTCCACTTCTAATGCTCAAGGTTTCTGATGACAAAACTGCGGTTGATGCTTGGGAAGAAGACCCTTGCGTCGTGTGTGTTCCGAGTATCGGAGGTTGTCTGGGATCGGAGGAGTATCGCACGGGAGGAACATCCCAGTGTGCACGAAAGTGTTCTCCAAGGACTGAGTTGTATGGCTTGCATACTTTACCATGCTGCATATGCGAGTGTTACACTACACACGGGTGATCGGGTTAGAGGAATTGCTCACAATGAACTTGAGGTCCTTGGTGAATGTAAACCGCACCGCAGCAAGCATGCGCTCAAAGGCATCGTCTGAATCATTAATGCTGTAAACGGGCGTGGCATAAGCCGAACAAACAGTACACGGCACCGACGAACAACGTACGCTGCAAAAAGATCGGGCCGATCAAGGTAATGCCAATACTCCAAGTTTGGTAATGGTTCGAGCAGGGAAGCAGGGAGCGACAAGCGCCTGGGCGTTGAGAACGGTCAGTAGCTTGCGCTGTGCCGGTTGATGGACCTGCAACACGCACATCGTGGCAATGTCTTTGACACCGAGACACTTTTTTACGAGTTGTACAACCATCTTTAGCTTTCCACCCTCCCCAGCGTCTGCAGGCTCTTCTGGGACAGAAACTGGTGGGCCTGGTGCATCTTCATCGACGACGACGGTAGGGTCAGCTGTTGGGGTGAGATCGCCGTTGTTCTCTGCCATATCGTGGTTGGTATGAGGCTGAATTAGAGCGGGGGACAAGCTGTAAAAGAATGAAGGAGAAGAAAAAGTTTCTTGGTAGACGAGGCTCCCACAAGGATGAGGTGCAGGTGGCCGCACGTGCGCGCGCTCGCCTGGTGCGTACGTACAAAACAGGCAAGCTGAGCCTGTTTCAATCCAGATTTCTTCAAGTTAATCTGATCCTTGAGGTTTGAAGGGGATATGATAGTCTACCACCTCTTCCATCTTTCCAGCTGATGCGATACCCTTGGAAACATAATGTTGGCTTGAATTAAGGCGCTGTTACTGCGCATGAGCAACGTCCAAAAATGTAACGTGTCCAATGGCACGTGAGCTTACTACTGGCCTGCCTTGAACGCCATCCTCCGCGACGGTTCTCCTCCTTTTCTTTCGATGGTGGACGATAAATATATCGGGCTGGCCCTTGCTGTCTCCAGCTCAATCGCTATCGGGTCCAGTTTCATTATTACGAAGAAGGCGAGCCCCCCACCATCACCCCGCTTTTTTCAAGGCTGAAGCATCCATGTCCTAGGGTCTAACAGATGCTGGCGCACGACATTCTTCATACGGTTCTGCCTCTGATGATTATGCATATCTTCGGAATCCGACCTGGTGGGCCGGAATATCAACCTGTGCGCACACACACTCTTGTCCTTCTATCCTGGCTTACACCGTCGTGCTCAGTGGTAATAGGCGAAGGTGAGTATTTGGTAAAGGTACTATTTGATATATGACTTTGCGCATCAGTCGCCAATTTTGCCGCATACACATTTGCCCCTCCGATATTGGTAACGCCGTTGGGTGCTCTGAGTGTCCTCATTGGGTTGGTCCCGTTCATTTATGAATGCTCCCCAACTTGACACCACACAGCGCAGTCCTCGCATCTTTTCTGTTGAATGAAGAACTGGGTCACCTTGGTCGAACAGGATGTGCATTATGTTTAATCGGTTCCCTCATCATCGTCCTGCATGCACCACCAGACAAGGAGATCGAAACAGTAGACGAAATACTGCACTATGCCGTCCAACCAGGCAAGTCTATTTTCCAGGATCGCCTCAGACAGCTGATTTCTCCCAGGCTTCATGTTGTATTGCCTTACGGTCTTCATTTTCACGCTGTTCATGATTTACAACGTCGTACCTCGCTATGGCCGTTCAACCCCACTAGTCTACGTCTCCATATGTTCGCTGGTTGGCTCCGTCTCTGTTATGGCGATCAAGGGGTTTGGCGTTGCTGTCAAACTCACACTGGGTGGGAACAACCAGTTTACACACCCAAGCACATACGTGTTCGGTATCGTTGTCATAGGCTGCATATTAGTGCAGATGAACTACTTCAACAAAGCTCTCGACACATTTTCCACAAACGTGTATGCCCATTCAGTTGCACTCTCTCCATGACTCTCACACATGTCCCTTTTTCAGCGTGAATCCCATGTACTATGTTGGCTTTTCCACGGCAACGATCGTGGCATCCCTCATCTTATTCCAGGGATTCAACACCACTGGCGGTACGAATACGGTGACGCTACTCGCTGGGTTTATAGTCACCTTTCTTGGCGTTCATCTCCTCAACCTCTCGCGGAAACCAGACCCCCCAAAAGCCAACGGTCACTCTGCACTCGAAAGTGGGCTCATGAACCCACGTATAAGCCTGCAGGGCCGCCCATCGCTCGATACATGGGGTGGGACATCTGAGCTACACCCCGATGGGGGGGTACCTCACTCCGCAGGCCACGGTCGTCGGAGCTCGCTCTACCACGCCCAGAGCAACACATTGTTCGACGCATTCGAGGGCGGGGATGGCGCAACCACTGTGCCTCTCTCCCAGCTCAGAGAGAGCGACGAAGAGGGGGTCGACGGTGCCGAGTACGACAGCGATGCAGACGAGCAGACGCGGCTGCATTCTGAGCATCGAGTGCGGTCCGGACGGAGTCAGAGCCATTCGCCGGTGGCGCTGCAGGGCAGTGCAAGAGGGTCACCTCGGGCATCTTGAGAAAACGTAGAGAATGAGAGGTATGATGACGGGGATGGGGATGGGGGTCGCGACGCGCACAACCATTCCGAGACGGACTGCGGTTACTCTAGACTTACATTCTATACCTCATTTTGTGAAATTACACCCTCGTTTGGTCGGGTTTCTGCTCTTGGTAGTAAGGGTTACGCCTACCAGGGTGGCGGATAATGGCACCAACCGGATGGCATCAGTGTTTCGCCAGAGATTGCAGGCCCCTGGAATCACTAGCACGGGTTCTATAGTACTAGTACGTCACGCGACCATTACTTGGCGTTGAAACGAATGGGCGACGATGATTTACCGAAATACTGGATAATAATCGGTCCCGGAAGACCCGCGCGATCATCGTTGTAGATCGTTTGAAATAGCGCGGAAGCTATGGATACACGGCGTTACGGGCGTACGACGAAACGTCGGACTCGGATTCCATACTTCCTTAGTCCCATGGGGAATCGCTGCGGAGAGGGGATAAACTCGGCGGGATGTTAAACTGGAGGAAGAGGGCCACGCACGCGGACAATATACGTCGCACAAACCCAGCGTTGCATCGATTGTCTGTGCATTCGACGTTTCGCGTCACGTTGGACATGGAGGGATCAGCGGACTAATAGGTATTAGACGCAGGAGGAATGGAGAGTTGGGATGCACAAGGACGACCAGAACTCCCAACGGCGTGCCGCGGGGCCGAGACGCTGTGGGGGATGCATGAATTGACACCAAACGGGGTTTATTGTTGACCCAGGGACGCATTCAGTGATCGGCGGACCAGGGGCAGAAGAAAAGGCCCCGATAAGGGCCACGAGCAGCATCCCCATTCAGGCGATACATTGGGGCCTGGACAGGGATGGGTAGTTGCGCTGTTTAGGTAGCTACGGGGGTTGTATGATAAGCTGGGCTCGAATGCGAAGGTCTAGAGTTGTCAGGCTGGAAAGTGAAGATGAATCTCCGAGGTATAAAAGGAAGTAATACTCGCTGCAGAGACAAAGCGGTGAGGGTATTCGTACAGGAATGGTTACAGCCTAGAAATATGTTCCTGGCCTGTCAATCGACATCAGCACAACTGTCACTTACAGTCTGTGTAAAAAAGTGGTGGTATGTATGAGAGTCGTTGCCACTCACGACGAAAACATCTGAGACGTATAGAGCGGCGTTTGGGTGTAAACATGCACGAGTTGCAAGAAACCTCGGACACAGAATGATCGGTCATGGTATTAGCGCATTTGAATAGGTCCAAGGCGGTTTCGTTTGGTTTTAGTAGTACGTGACCATGAGGCAAAGTGGCTTACCATAGGATCCTCGGTACCAGGCTCACCTGGGGATTTTACTGAGAAAATGTTCATCATGATGTCTCGGGCGATCTTCATCATCACCACATGTCGGTCCCATTTATCCGGGAGTTGACCATGATGGTTGAATTCAGACATTCAACTGTCACCACTACAAAGTTTCACTCAGCTTCATTTATTGGCCAGATCAGCCGCTTGTACTTTCATTGTTCCATGTATGATGTCTGGAGTTCGTGAAGACTCGAGGACCTATCCGTCGCCGAACCTTCAAGTTCTGTTATAAGACGCACCACAGCTCGTTTGATGTTCCAAGCCCCCACACCTCTCATTACGGCCAGCATAGTAGAGCTGGTCTCTGCCTCATCGTCTTTATTCTGGGGTATGATTCACCCTCTAGCGGCCAATCTCCCCAATCCGAGTTGTTCGCCTGGGAGAAGCGAGTAAACTCGTATGGCAGTTTCACATCTTCGTTACGAGCCCACCTCATCGAGTCCAGAAGGGCCGAATTGGTTCCAATGTTAGGCTTATCGACTCTCCGTCAAGAATATATGCCCTTACGACGGAGTGTCCGACGACAAGAAGAAGGCTGTTCATTTCGACAAGATCGACAAGTCTATATTGGGTAGGATGCTGACCATGACCTGGTGTGGACAGTTTCTGACGAAACCTGCCACAGCCCATCTCAGGCAGCATGTATAGTAGCGCACCAGGACTCCGGTCTCTGGGTCCGATTTCCGTTGTACACGCAAAACAGTCTGTAAGTGACCGTGGTAACCTCGAAAAAGTGTTACCAAGGGTGAACACAGATCTCGGGAAGCGTACTGAAAGCTGGGGAGGCGAAGTGACGGATTCGTGGTCTCGATGGCTCACGCGACCCCTCTTGCCTCCCGAATTTGACGGTTTTCAACACGCAGCCGAAGATGGACCTGTCACCATCGTGAATGCGGGCGCATTCACCTGCAACACGCTTATTCTCCGCAGTCTCGCGTCTGTTTGGGGCAAACAGAGATTCCTGGGCAAAGGAAATGCCACCCAACTTGTCGTCTGTGGTCGGATCCAACCCCATCCTTCAGAATGATGCCCACGTTCCTCCAGGTGAGCGTACCTGGTGGTGCCCTACATCAAGGTTACGACGCTCCCGCTGCATGCAATGGGTCCGTACCGAAAAGGCATGGAACTCTACATCTGCTCGCACGTACCTTCCCTTTCGGCTCTCGTTCGTACCAGGGAGCGTATTTGCGCTCGGCACAAAGCATACGGCGACTCTGGCAAAACGAACGCGATCTCGTTTACAGCTGTCCTACCCAGGCGCGGCTGAGCGCGGACGTCAAACTCGGCGAGAAGTTGGCGGAACTAGAGCATGAGATCTGCAGATTCCCAAACAGGATCGGGATGCCCCCGGAATCCCGGATGCTGGCATTCGAGATTGCCACCGGTGAGGCGGCCAGCGTCGTCCATGCTTTCTGAGAAAACTGCTGGTTCCACGTTGCCTGTCACGGCCCATACCATACAAAAGGTCGTCCGGGTCGTGGTTTGCATTCGGAGACGGCAAGCTTACGCTAATGGGCATTATCCAGTAACACCATACTGTGCGGTCCGCCCAGCATCATGGAGACGTCTGATATGTGTGTGGCCATTGAGGCGACTGTGATTGCCCCAGGTAGTATGTGGAAGATGTCTGAGTGGACTGTTACATGAATAGGGCGTCCCACTGGAGAGCATACATGAATGGGGGACGTCCTGTCTTCGAGAAGGATCTCTGGGGCGCCGCAGAAAGGGATGGAGATGATGAGAGGCTTGTACATACAGACGACCTCAAGAAAGGTAAACTCAAGGGAGGACGCACTGGATCACATTTCGATCACACTGTTTGCTTAAGAGCAATCGTTTGCACTGGCATCTTTTACTCTCGTCAGGATACATTGAATCAAGATATACTTTCACGGCCTGGTACTTCGAACTCCCTCAACAATATTCAGACACAACACACAAGACGGCTTTACTTGAGAACAGGGCGGAACCTGAACAACTGACGTTCATGCCTTCCGGGCTCCTTGGGTTCCAACACGATCTACGGCACTACTTGATAAAACGTAATAATAGACGGGAGACAATTACTTGCCTGGGGATCCCAGGCAGCTCTGCCCAGAGTAATTGTCCACAGCAAGTTGTGGTCATGATCCCAAGCAATACTGGATTGAAACAGTCAGCAGTGCATCAAAATCAGGATAATCGCTTACGTGTATGGGCCTTCCGGTCCAGGTCCTTCGCGGAGGATGTACCAATAGACGGCGTGGTTGTTCTCCTTGAGAGCAAGGACCTCACGTTTGTCATCGGACAACCCGGTGAAGGGGTAATAATTCTCGACATTCAAACGATAAACGTGAGGACCGATCGGGTCCTTCTGGACATTCCACTACAATCGTTGGAGTGAGTGGGAGCATCTGGGACGGAGACGAGAAAAATACCACTACGCCTGATGCTCCAACGTTGATAATCTGGGTAGGAGGGGGATTGACGGTGTTCCTGACGCCGGTGGGCTGGTCCCAGCCGATGATTTCGTAGGGACCAGAACGAGGATCAGGTTCAGACATTGATACTACGCTGACTGTGATAAGAGGTATGGGGGACTGAATTGACGAGCGAACCACGATGCATTTTATATTTCTTAAGAATGACTTTAACCAGAACAGGCAAGGTGATACGCCCATCTGTTCATCCTAAAAGAGTCAAGTTCCACTGGCAGAGATCTAGGCTAAACCCGCACTTGATATCGATTAGATCTATCTCTGGGTACAATACACAATATAAAGTTCCCCGTGTTTTGAAATGAGTACGGACAGAGTAGGCTCCGCAAGTTACCTGCCCTGGAAAAATCCTGAAGCATAGAGGTATGTAGTGCCGATGATACCATTTCGTCAACGAACGATGGATGGGTTGCAAAACACCTTGAAGCCCAGGAGGTGGATTTACAACGGTGAAATCAGCAAAGAGTGGAGTGGGCGTAACCCTGATTTCCGTATTGAAATTGGTTCTCAAAACCCCAAGTAGTAGCTCTCAGAAGTGCGAAAAAGGTTAGACCGGTTTTGAGAACTAAAAATGAACCTACCTGGGCACATGCGCTGATTAGAGAGATACTGTGCATAGGATTCTAGTACCTTGACAATCCAAATGGCTTCCCTCTATCGGGCGTTGCTCGACGATGTCTGACGATTGTTCATCCCAACGTTTAGCGCGTCCTAACACGATCCATTAGTAGTCCAAAACCAAGGATGCGAGATGAGAACCATCCATTTCACACCGTCCACCATGTGTATGAACGTGCGTATTCATTTCCTGGGTTTCAACTTTGGCATTACTTGGGAACCGAAATGGAACCGAATAGTGGCCACGGCCTATCTGATCGGGAGAAGCTCGCTTCCAAGTAAGACCTTTCAGAGGCTTACTCATTGTAGTTCGGACTTCAACGTGGGGAAACCTAGTAGTGGTGTGAGAGGTGTTCAACTTTCACCAGCACCGGTCCAAATAGTCAAAAAGTCTGCGCGCAAATGACTGACCGCATGCACAATGAGGGGCAGCGCGCACTTTCGTAGCCATCAAATCTTGAGTGTTGTAGACAAGGACAGGTAATGATCACATGCCTCTGGACGATGCCCGGGTACATAGCACATATCAGTGTCACACATTCGACTTTTGGTGTAGATGTGCTTGTCATCTCGGTGGTGGGGATGTGGGCGTCTGCAACCGTCTTGTCATGACCCTGCACCATCAGCGTCCCTTGCGCATTGTAGTTAATATATGTCATGGTGCTGTCCTCGCCCACTCCTCCGTCGTCTTCATCGTCGCGCTTGCTTGTTGTCGAGGTGCTTTTGCGTGCCCTCGCGCTCGCCCCGATTAGTGACATACGAGTACTGGTATAACGGGCTGCATGGAGTGGGTTACAGATATTGAGGGAAGTTCAGCGGCGAACGTGTGGGAATTTAGATGGATTGTTCCGAATGACCAAGTTCAAGTTCAACGCGGTCGACAGTTGATGTCAAAGCCAACGGTGAGTCTCCCATCATGCTGGAAAGCGGCTTGAGAATGGCTTTCTGACTACAAGTAGGTTATTGTATGTGTTGTCACCTAAGCTTCGTCACCGTGGTGGCATACAGATCTTCATCAAGACTCGTTGGGAACACAATCACGGTTGCTCGCCACCGCCATGATGACAACGGGTGCGAGCAGGCGCAGGCCCTGCTGCAGTGACGGTGGAAACGGCTTGCTCACCACCACGCAACGACAAGGGGACCGAGGGATACACAATGACCTGCCCACCACCATGGGTGACGACGGCCAGGGGGGTGAGAGGGTTGGAACAGCCTACCAACCATCACACTACGACAAGGTAGCCAAGGGGGGTACAATAGCATAACACCATCATCTCCACTATGCGAGGGGGAGGCGAGGGACACAACAGCGCACGACAACAATGACGAGGTGGACGGAGGGCTTGCCGCCACCATGGCTGCAACAGCTCTATGGGGACGATTGGGGCAGCGTAATGCACCACAACGAGGAGTAGAAAAGGGGGGCGAGGTACAGGTGTGCTTGTGAGTTACTTTTGATCACCTTCCAATCAGTTTGTCTTGTTTTTATGTTCGAATGCCTCACCCCATACGACTTACTTCGTACGTGGCTAGACTCCAAATTGTCTTCGCGCTCTACCCTTCCACTGTGCGCGCTATATCCCTTTATTGTACACGCGGATTTATTGACCATTTGGACTTCCATGACGAGTGCACCGTTGTGATATATAAATTCTCTTTGACCAGATTCAATAGGCGTGTTTAATCACAAGGTATAATGGTTGTCTTTTACTCATTATCAGGGATTACCATAGCCCAGCGCATCAATGAATATATTCCGCGTGTGTGTGCAGAAAAACCCAAGAACAATGGCTCCAAAGAAGGTGGGAATACCTTTTTTTTCGGGAGGAGGGCCCAACCAACTCAAGGGAGCAGGTACTCGAAGCTTGTTACCTTGTCGCGCCAATTACCAGGCAATAGGGCCCGCCTATGTGCCATTTATTCAGCATCGTAGAAATATCTGATATGTGTGTGGACATTGGGGCACTCAGGGGATCGCCTCAGACAGTAGTACGCGGACTCAGACGTCCGATGTCTTCGGGAAAATCCGAGATGGCCTTTACAGACGACCTCAAGAGACATGATCTCAAAGGAGGATGTGTCAAGAAAAACTGATCTCGTCACCCACACAGTCGCATCTGCTCAAGAACAGTCACTGGCAAAGGGATCTTTACGCAACTTTTACTCTCGTCAAGGTACATCGGATCCAGATATACGTTCAGTGGCATTCACATCCTGCTATTCCAAATTCTTACATGATAGCATTCAGACATCGGGCACGAGACAACCTTCCTTGCGAATAAACCTGAACAACTGAAGCTTGTTTCCAGGCACCTTAGGTTCCAACACGATCTACCACACTGGTTGATAAACCGCGATAATGGGTGGAAAAAAACTACTGGCCTGCGGGTCGAAATCAGGAGGATCGCTCACGTGTATATGCCTTCCTCTTCACCTTCTGCACGAGTGATGTACCAATTGACGGAGTGGTCAACCTTGTCGAGCGCGACGACGTTATGCTTGTCCTCGGACAACCCAGTGTAGGGGTAATAATTCACAATGTTCAAACGGTAAAGGTTAGGACCGAGCCGCTGGACCTCCCACTACAATCGACGTAGTGAGAAAGAGTATTTCTGACAGAGACGAGTAAACCTCTGCGATAACATTGATGATCTGGGTGGGAGGAGGGTTAGAGGTATTCCTAATGCCGGTGGGTGTGTCCTTGTAAAGGATTTCGTAGTGACCAGGCGGAGGACCAGGTTGGGACATTGATACGACACTGACTGGGATAAGAGGTTTGAGGGCCTGGAGTGATGAGCGATGGTTTAAGTCATCGCCAAGGATTATAAAATGTACCGTGGTGAACAGGCAAGGTCATCACCTGATCCTAAAAGGGCCTTGCCTCCGTGACAATGATCAGTCATAGCGCAGCTGTCAGTTGAGATCCAGACGAAATATTTATAATCCAAGGAACTCTACTTGATATTGATCATATCACTGGGCACTACACATGGCTTGAAATGGCGCATGTTTTGGAAGAAAGTCGAGTGACTCGGAGTGAGGAAGTCTAACGTCAGCCATTTTCCGAGGTCTACACAGCAGGTTACGCACCACGATGGAGATATCTCGAAGACATCAAGATAGTATCATGTATGTGGCGCCGATGACGCTACTTTGTCAACAAATGGCAGATGGGTCCCTGTTCGACGAAAATACCAATGCCTCAGTAGGTCTCAGGTCTGAAAACCAAAAACGAACCTAACATGCGCAGACTAGAGGGCCACCATTCATGTGATTCTGGTACCCTGGAAATCCAAATGATTTCCCTCTATTTATGTTGCTCGATAATGTCTGATAGGGATTACTTATTCCCAAGTGCATTAGGTGTCTAATACGATCCATCGGCACTCCAACATTCGGGTGCGAAATAGGACTGTCCATTTTCACACCCAACGGGTACAATGAACGTGGGTATTCGTTTTCTGGGATTCAACTGGATCGTGGCCTCGTATAATCGTGAAGGAGAATGCTAGTCTGGTGACCAGACTACCCAAAGTTCACAAAAAAAAGCAGTGGTCACGTGTAATAGACGGTCCTGCTTTTTGCCGCGCATTCACAGTGGTAGCCTGTTCGTCCTCACTGCTCACGCGCCATTGTCACACACTTCCTCGCTCAGGTGCCACCTCCATCTCCCCATTTTGATCTAATAGTCGAGTGTAATAACATCGTTGCAGGTGCGCGCATACGTTCGTGTGCTGGCGGTTACTCCATCGGACTTTCGGCACTTTGTCGTATTGATCAGGAGCAATCCGGATAAGGACGTGGATAAATTGCTGATGTAGTTTCCTCCCCGCCTCCGCCAACCCCTCCTCGTCGGGGTTTGCAATTAGATCATGTCTTGGGGAAGGATCTTTGGGACACTGCAGCAATGGGTGGAGATGGCCCGTACATCGGACGTCCTCAAGAGAGGTGATCTTAAAGGACTATGTGTCAAGAAGGACAGGTCTAGCCATCCAAACAATTGCGTTCCCTTACGAACAATCATAGGTAAAGGCATCTTTTACTCTCGTCACGACACATCGCATCAAGATATACATTCACACCTTACTACTTCAAACTCTCGCACAATAGCATTCAGATACAGGATACAAGATAATGTTACTTGAGGAGGGGAATGAACCTGAACAACTGACGCTCGTTTCCGGGCTCCTTAGGTCGCAACACGATCTACGGCACTACATGATGAAACGTAATAATAGACAGAAGACAACTACTCGCCTGGGGATCCCAGGCGGCTCGGGTCACAGTAGGTGTCCACACTAAGTTGTGGTCATGATCCCATGCAATACTAGATTAAAACTGCTTAGCAATGCAACGAAGTCAGGATAGTCGCTTACATGTATAGTCCTTCCGGTCCAGGTCCTTCGCGGGTGATATACCAGTAAACGGAGTGGTCAATCTTGTCGAGAGCAAGGACCTGACGTTTGTCATCGGACAACCCTGTGTAGGGGTAGTAATTTTCGATGTTCAAACGGTAAACGTGAGGACCGATTGAGTCCTTCTGGACATTCCACTACGGTCGATGAAGTGAGAGTGAGTTTTCGGACAAATACCACTCTGCCCTCTGCGATAACATTGATGATCTGTGTGGGAGGGGGATTGGAAGTGTCCCTGATGCCAGTTGGCGTGTCCTCGAAAAGGATTTCATAGAGACCAGATGGGGGACCGGGTTCAGCCATTGATACTATACTGACTATGATCAGAGGTGGGGCGCGTGGAGTGATGAGCGAACCGCGGTGCATTTTATAATTTTCGACTCTCAAGAGTGACCAAGAAAAGTGATATCGCCTCATCACTGAAAATGCGTGGTGGAGATGATGGAATATAAGAGGATTATAATCTCCACCTTCGCCACAATCCAACGGAATATTGTTGCACATTCCATCATTCAATATGGACCATTGTAATGCTACCTACCATGCTGAAATACACGGAATTTGCCAAAACACCAAAAGGAAGCTCGGAATTGACCATCGTGTGCAGCTTCA
>JBBPUD010000185.1:0-42084 GCA_038094475.1 Phylloporus aff. rhodophaeus | reverse complement strand
CGACACCGTCTTGGCCCAGTTGTCCCTTTTTCCAAGCATTTGTTATAGGGTGATCGGTATCGATGACAACTTACCACGTGCTGAAATCAAAAGCCTAGATAAGAGTGACATGTCAACATCACGGACGAATTGGAAGACAAGATGACACACATCGCCGTTTGCAAAGTTGCTCACTTCGCAAAAGTTGTTGTCTACCGCGGTGTCAAACACCGATCACAACCTGTAAAGAGATGAAGGACACGCACAGAATTGCACGTAGACAGCGTCAAAGCCGAACCCGTTCAATGTTTCTCCGATATTGGCATCTGGGAAAGGGCACTGTGGAGCTACACGCGATCAGACATGTCAGCGGCTGTCATCCCGGAAATGGTTTCTTGCAAAACGACACGAACCCGCGGTAATGTAATATCTATGAAAAAAGGGCCGCGTTCATTCATGCATCCTGTCAGTCGGACGGGTTGACACGCACTTTTTGTTTCCGCCATCCATCAACGTC
Organism: Phylloporus aff. rhodophaeus; assembly: GCA_038094475.1. Lineage (NCBI taxonomy): Eukaryota > Fungi > Basidiomycota > Agaricomycetes > Boletales > Boletaceae > Phylloporus > Phylloporus aff. rhodophaeus. The sequence goes on along the minus strand of JBBPUD010000185.1, from coordinate 41,588 downwards.
CGGAGTGCCTTTAGGAAGGATAGAAAGCCCATTTGCGACCCTCCTTCGATGTCCATGTCGACTCTACCACATGCGGAAAGATCACATGGCGTCAGCAAGGAAACAAGACGGCAGTCCCCCAGACGACCGAGGCACTCACCCGTCCAACACTGCCGACCCAAATGGCCTCGTCGAGCTAGTGCCCCCCAAGAACAAGTCCCAAATCACCTTGGCGTACGCCTCTCCCTGGGAATCGCTCGAGAACCCGACGCTGCCAGACGCACCGCCCATCGAGAGGGTGACAATCTTGCCCGCCTTTTGGCATGTCTGGATGCCGGACGCAAGGAAGGAGCAGTTGGGCAGGTTCGTGCCCGGGAAGACTGGATCGTTGACCGTGCTGCATGTCTATGTGGCGTGTTGGCATAGCATAGGGTCGTATGTGTGGGCATGGAAACAAGCACCACAAAGAATGAAATGGACAAAAAACAAGAACGAAAACAAGAACGCAGGCAGAGGCGCGGATCAGGGCATGCATTAAGCGTTGCCAAGGAAGCGCACTAATTCATAACACTTACATTGGCTAGATTGATGGTAGGCAAATTACCGGTCGAAAAAAACTCGTCCAAAAAGGCGATGGGAAACGTGTCAATAGTGTCGTCCTGCAATGTTGCAAATTATGAATATGAATGAGATGGGTGCGATCGTGTAATCATCGCTGAGACGTACTCCACAGTAAAATCCAATGGGTTGTTGCCAGTTGGCGGTATCTTGGTTCGTCGCGCCAAGCGAGTTTTGTCCCCAATAGCTGATTATTTCAACTTAGAGGACCTCATCCGGGAGGGATCGAGAAAACACTTACACGGCCAGCTGGAAAAGGCGTAATCAGTACATACGAGAATCAGCGATATGAAAAGACATACATTTGAGTCGAGTGTCATGTCAAACGCTACCACAGAAGCTATGAAGCACAAGACGAGACCGAAATGGATCAAGCCTGGTGCTCCAATATTAAACGGAGGTGCCATCCTGGGCAAGATTACAATGGGGACAACGGCCTCGGCGCAAAGATTAAAAAGAGAGACGGGGGGGAAACGAAAGAAAAAAAAGCGAAAGGGGGGGAAAGAAAGTGGGGGAGGAAAGGGGAGGAGAGAGGAGGCCCGAGGCGTCGAGGAGGGGCCCAGAGGGAGGAAGGAGGGGATGTTGACGGGGGCGTCGACTTTCAGTGACAATGAATGCCCCGTCTTTATCCTCGTCCAAGAAAGCACGTGGTCATACGTAGCTTTACCCTTTCCTTGATCGCGGAGAAGGAAAAAAAAAAAAGAGGGACAAGAATAACGCTTGCTCCCTAGGAGACGGTTACCGATTCCGATTCGCCCAGCTGGCAAATATGAATGGTGATTTCGAATGGCGATCGTATTGTAAAGGCCTGCATGTGGGTTGGACCAAAGATGAATATTTGCCATGGCACCGTGTGGAGTTGTGCACGGAAATCATCTCTACATGGCCAAAAGACCGATTAGAGCCCGTTGGCATACGTGCCAAATTCATTTATGGTGAGCTAGGGTAACGGCAACAACGACGGACGGACGGACGAAATTTGGCTTGCCGCATTCACACCGCATACGTGATGACCGACGGAACGACCGTATCATATGTATGATCCCGTGATGTAATTTGGGTGGAGTGTGCTGCGCGTGGATGGTTTACGGGTCACCAACCACGGGGTCAGCACAAGCAGCGAGGAGAGGCAATTAGACACACCATGGTCCATGAAATCCAAAACCGAATAACTCGCCGACGAGCCGAGGTCCAAAACTCACAGATTTGAACACATCTAGCAAGAGAAAATAGGAATCCGAAGTGTGAATCCGCATGTTCAGTTCTGAACCTGACGGCTGCGTGACAGCGCAGCGCCCATCCGCGACATCGTCGTATCGATGAGCGAAAAAGAGAAAGGAAAGGTCGAATGACTCTCGACCCTTGATGGGGTTGGCGGTGCTTGAACGGATCACCCTCATCCGATGGGAGCGCCTCCACCGTTAAACCTACCATTCTTGTCGACGTGTATGTGCTAGTTTTAGGCATCTCGGACCACCAAGACGTTTGACACCACACCATGATGTCGGTGGGGAGGCTGGCAGTTCTTGGCAAGGCAAGTTGAGCGCTGTCTGGGTCCAAGTCCACCATAGGTATCGGTAGAACTTGTCAGAGCAAATGTTTCGTTTTCCCCCGAGAAAAAAGGTGTCTCGTGTCGTGCACAGGGTCAAAGGCGGGTCGAGTGATACTGGTCAGGGCTCTGGTTCCTTCTTCTGGCTTTCCAGTGTCTCTGCATCAATGACGCGCCAGCCACGGAGATGAAGTGTGGGTCACTTGTTTGAGACTTTGAACATTCGTTTGAAACAATGGTTCGACAGAATAACATAAATTGCATAAACTACTAAGAATTCCATCAAAATACTTATGTGCTAGAAGAACGACCTATAGGAAGACGTCAACCAACGATCCAACAGCCCCCAGATCGTGTACAGGAAGGACGCAAGTGCATAACGGCTCAACAGCGAGCGCAAAATATCGTGTAGCTTTGGTAAAAAAAAAAAAGCCGAGAGGCTGCTAATATCGGATAAAAACAAATAGCGAGAAATAGCGAGGGGAAAAGACCAAGGGTGCTTTGCATAGGTAAGTAATTAATACACAAGTGTAAGATAGAATACCATCTGATGTCAATTATCTGATTTCGGGATTATGATTGGGCGCATATTGATTCAAGACTTCTTTCCGGCCCAGATGTAGCGATGGCCAAAGTAGGTCGATACATCTTCTTCTTGGGATTTCATCCGAGGGGACAACTCGAACGATGGTTGGGGATTGTCCGTGGAGTTCCTCAAGCTCTTCCAGGAACGATCATCAAGGCCTCCAATCTTTCTTCCAACCCTTTTCCTAATCCCTCACGCTCCCATTCACCACCGATATCGTCCAACGTGATACTGTCCCTGTCCCGGCTGTGTATCGAGCCAGTGCTCGAAAAGGCTGATAGACGGGGAATGTGGGGAGGCGGTTCAGACGAGGCACACGACGTAAAGGATGACAGAGGGACCATCGATACTGGAGTAGATGCAAGTAGGTCCGAGTAGGACATGAACGAGAGTCGTTTTGAAGCGGCGTGCGTCGGGGAGGGGGGATGGGAGATATTCAACGGGTGGCTGAACGGTGATCCTGTATAAGTCGAAGAAGGCGATACCGCGAGGGGAGCATTCAACGGGGGCTGCGTTTGAAGCGGGTGGGCGGGGTGAAGATGAGCGAAAGGCTGTGCAGGCGAGGCGGTGATTGGAGGAAGTTGCTCGATGGTCGGCAAAGGCGAAGACTCGGCGGATGATACGGTAGAGTAATATGTTGACGTGGGGGTGTTAAACGAAGAAGTTGATTTTCCAGCTTTCTTTGCCGTAGCTGGTGGGCCGATGGGGACCGATGGGGTGAGGGGGGATGTTTGGATGGTCAAACGACCCTGAGATTCCTTGGTAGGGCTGGATGACAACAATGGCAGGGCGATGGGAGCAGAAGGGGAGGAGGAGCCAGGCACGCTCAATAGCAAGCTGGAACGGTGTCTTGCAGGAGACCTTCCGCTTGTCGGACTGGGACTCCTACTCCTGAGGCTCCCAATCGGACTGACGAAGCCGCTTCTGAGTTCCCTCCCCCTGTCCCTAGCAGGAGTGACGACGGCGATGTGATCCTCCTCCATGGGAGAGGAGGATGCAAGGATGGAAGCGGCTGAATCAAGGACAGAGGGGACGCTTTGTTCGAGTTGTTCTGTCCCTTTTGACCTGGGGATACGGTGTGGGTTGAGCGAGTGGGAAGACGGGGGAGATGGGGGGCCAATGGGTTCAATGTCTCGCTCAAAGATGGCGGACGAGGAGGAGTGGCTAGAAAGCGGGAAAAGAAGCTGCTGTTAGTATACAGGGAGGGGGAGAGGGTGGTATATCGTACGCTGATGTGGGTGATGAAGGTATGGAGGAAGGCGAGCGAGAGCCGAGTCTCGCATTTGCGGTCTGCAAAAGCTGGGATGCATGTGACGACAGTCTGTGTTCTCTGTGTGGTGGTGTGAGGAGGGTCGAGTTCGAGGTCATCCTGCGAAGATCAACAGGGGGCGAATGTTGAGGAGGCGAGGTCGCGATGGCTGCACGATGGGTGGTAAGTACGCAGCGACAGAAAACATAAGAAATACTTGCATTGCTGGGAGTCTTGCGCTGGGGAGGAGGACATTGTGGACGGTGCAGAAAGAGTCGAGTTTGGCTTAATAGCAAATGAACGTCTTTCAGTGGCGTTTTGTGTAACCGCTCATATGACCAGGCACAGGCTTAAACACAGTAATCAAACCCCCTCAATGGGGGTTATCTGACGCATTCCAGTGCTTTATTGTCCGGGCGCAGCACCGGATCTCCTCCTCATCATGCGCTGTGCTCGACAGCACTTGCTGCATCGATACCATGTACCACAGCGTCTGACTAGCTTGATCGTTTGACCCTGTACTCCGAATACCACACCGCTATTGTGATGCTGCTTCCATTTCCCCAGCTCTCGTTGGCATTTCCCAGACTCGGATAATGAGGTTGATTCCCAGTGCCTTTGTCCATCTTCTGGTAGTCCTCGTACGTTTCAAGGATCTACTCTTAAGCCGGATCAATATCACCACGTCGCACGAGAATCTCGCTATTCGTAGTATACAAGCCAGGTTCCACTGCGGCGAGAATCCCTCTGAAACAGGAAAACACCGTACGTATCGCAGGGCCCAACATAAAAAAATATCTAGTTTTGGTTACATCCAGAGTTCGTGAATCAGGGTGGTATGAAAATTTACCCAAGTATGTACATGAACCCTTACCGATACTGATACATTAGATACCTTGGGTGGCACGTGCTGCCTTTGTTCTCCTGCAAGAGATAACCGGTAACCCGCGGTGGTGCGCAAATAGCTCGCATAAATCATATCTGCCATCCTGGACCGTGATGATGGTATCGATAGATATCGAGCTATTGGCACTTGGCAACAAATCCTGATTGATCGCGTGATCTAGGTTTACACCGGGTCGAGCGTCTCATCTGTGTGGTGTCAATGCAGACAACATCATACATCATGCCCCCATGCAAAGAACCAGACCAGGCAAGTATATATGTGGAAACAACACGGAGCCCCAAGAACTACAACAAGTCCGTTCCATCATATCCATCAATGACATCGTACGTAACATCGTCCTTCTTCAAGTCCGTATATTACAACAGAAAACGGTCCATACAGTCCAACAAACGCCAGGCATATTGGCCATTTCATCCCCTCGGGTTCGGGCGAATCGACATCTGCGAGACACGTCAGCATCATCAGCTCAAACGATTCCAAAGATGTCAACAGATCATCACCGACCATCACTTGGCATCCCCCTTTCCGCTCAACCTAATTCTTCAGTCCGCACTGAGACGGGGGCACCTGGACGAACGTCACGTCGACCCTCCCGAATTCCTCCGCATTGTTGTTCGTCAGGGTATTCATCGCCCCCTCAGAGACCGTAAACCCGGCCTTGGACACATCCACACCCAGGATGTTGATCGTGACGCCACCGTATGTGACAGAATAGCACGAGCCGCACTCGGTCGAGTTCCACCCCGGGATAGTGTAGACTCCGCCAACGTTGGGGAACGTCGGAAGCGAGCCCAACGTGCTATAGCCCTTGGTTATAAGACCGTTGGCCCCATCGGAGCACGCGACCCTGGTCAGAGAGAGGGTCGCGTCGTCGTACGTCTTGTCATAGGAGAGCGTCGTCCCTGTCTGCGCAAATACGGTGACGAAGGCAAAGAAGGTGGCGAAGAGGGTGGCAAGGCAGTACATTGTGGACCGAATCGCTGATGGAGATGGTAGAAGAGAGGCGTACTGTGTCGAAGGGAGTATGGGCCGTTTTATAAGCACGGTGAGCGTTTCGAGAACTTATCCGGATACACGTATTCATCGGAACGAGAGCGACCGTGTGGCGTCCGTCCAGGTCGTGGCGGCGCGAATTAGGCAACGCACGACGAGAGTCACAAGAAGCTTGTCCAGGGAAGTTACGGAAGTAAGTCTAGCACCCGTCATGGATCGAATAGAATGCGGTTGCAAGCTATACTATCAAAGGGGTAGGTGAACCGCCGGTCAGGCCACTCACTTGTTTCTTTACATCACATCAGTCCCACCACGTTTTCCAACTATCGAAGCGACAAGCGCACGACATGTTACGCTGAGGCTTCTGATGGTGACATACGCCCGTCTCGGCTGAGGCTAGTTTCGGCCGCCCAAGTGCCATTGATAATGGACACGCGGGGTCAAATGTCCGCCTGAAGACCATCATCTCCGGTTTGCGTTTACTTACCGTCATTCGAACCAAGAGGCCGTTCAACATCTAACATCGAGGCTTCTCTTGTGACTTCTTGCCTGAGTATTACTGGAAAGGGTGCTGCTGGTGCAAGGGGGGAGGTTCTTTGTGGATCACGGATCACACGGCCGGATCACTACAGGGTGTAGTCGCACCCATGAAAGGAAGTCATGGCGCGGGTGTAGTCACGAGTCTCTTGTACATGCGAGTCGAAAAACACCACCTGACTTGCATGTGTAAGCGTTACTGTTAGTTCAAATTGGCCCCTGACGTTGTGAGAGACCACTGTCGAGTTACCAAGACGGGAATGTTGCAGAGAGCTCCAGTACATACATTTGTGAGCCGAGAAGCCGAATGGTGCTGAGTCTGCCGGAGTCTGTATTTTTCATACAGTCACGCAGGCGGAGTTTTTGAGCGATCACTCTGAGTTCAGTTTTTGAACACACTGGGCCTATGGATCCCTTTATCTGGTCTGGGTCAGCGACAGATAGCACAAGCCCTTGCGTACACACTAAGAGAAGTAATTTCCTGGAACTTGGCCAGTGCGTATTGCATAGGTGGCATCGCCTGCCATGAAATCCTTCGCTCCCAAGATACGTTCAACGTGCACCACGTAGAGCATTTGCCAACCGTCTGCCAACCGTCATGACCTTCTGAATCACCTGGGTACCGGTGCAAGCACAGGGATGATTGATGCCTGACGTTTGGCGCTACTGTTACCGATATGCAGCAGTTGCACTGCTTGTTCAAACCACGTACGTATGGTCTACCGCGGTGAGGATAATTGGCGTGCTGTATCTGCTGTGTGCGGCGTCAAAGCTCGAATCCTGACTGCGCACATTGATCGCCCAGCACAGGTAGGCAAGGACAGGGGGCGTACTATAAACGCGATTGCTGTTGAAGAACCATCATTCCGAAGGTAAAACTCACTTTTCAAGGCACCGATGCACAGCGAGAGGTAGTTGTCTCTGACGCATCGACAGAATGGGGGCGATATTTATCTTTCCATACGTGACTTTCACCCCGCCCACCCAGGACGGTCGACCCGTACTCATCAAGTTCGGACGAAAGTGTTGGTTCTAGGTGCGTGTGTCCCAGGAAGAAGCATCTTCTTTCGCCTAAGAATCCACCTTTTCTGCCACACGTCTGTTTCATCGCTGTCTTTTTCTCCTCAGTTTCTCGGAAAAATACACCCGGCTTATCTGGTGGCACCTGGATGTATGGCAGAAGCGTGACCATATCGAAGGGATCAAGTCCATGGCATGCTCTGCGGCGTACATTATGAGGCTCTGCTTGCTCTCCTGCCTTCCTTTTATGACTAAATCTCTTTTCGTCAGGTTTCCTGCGTGCTCTTTGTGCTGGATCCGTGGCTCTATCAGAATAGACTAGTCTCTCCACCTCTTGGCGAACTCTTTGTGGAGTTCCTGAGCGAAAAAGGTAGTGAAGCACCGCCCTGTCATAAACAACCTCGAAAAGGATATCTGGAGCCACTCGTCAGCTGAGGAGATGCGGAGTGCAGCTCCAGGATGGACCTGGGCGTCCCTGCCACAAAGAGGTTGTTCATCAGGACGAAAAACTGATTACCTTTTCTCTGCTGGCGGCAAATTCAGGTCAATAACTATTGTGTTCATAGCAAAGTTGGTTGTCTACTGCCATTAGATTTGAACTACTAAGTATCACAGGTATTACGTACCACTAAGAATGCGATATCAGTACCAAATCCTACATGCGGGAATTCGTTCATTTTGAATGTTATCGATGTCTCGCACGACGTTGTTTTCATCCGGGTCTCGATTGCGATGCTGGGTATATGATGTTGATGTACTCGGACATTGGGAGGGACCTGGCACCAGACCAATATTCACTTCAAGAGACCGGTGCCCGCAATCGAGCCCGTTTATCTTGACCTCTGACCCGAGCTCCTTTTGAGCTTCTAGCTTCGCGTGCCTTCCATGTCGACCTTTAGCCAAACAAATAACAAGACGCCCGCGTTGTGTGCTAAAACGTCTCGGTCTGGTTATCCACAGCATCGTACGACTTCATATTTGCCTTCCACGACTCGAACGGACACTGGATACCAAATTTGAGAGAGCAGTCGATTTTGATTGCGGAAGAGGTAAGAGTTTCAATGGAGCTCAACTGTCAACAGGAAGGCGCAATAGACTAGGAATCTTTGTTGATAGATAAATCAAGCCACCGTGTGTTTCTCAGGTAGCCTTCAAACTCGTTGCAATTGTGGGGACACTGCACGCACTTCACCGTGCTCCGTGCATCTGACACTCAGAGATGACTACTCATCCGAAGCCGAACTAACCAAATATAGTCTTATATTCGACTTGCCAATATTATTCCACAAAAGCCTCGGCTATCTTACCTTTATCAAGTTATCAGATTCGAGGACATCCCCAATCGGACCACATCTGCAACAGAATGAATGCTTGTCTTGTCGCTTCCTCCCTGGGACATGCATTCAGCGATGACTTATGCATTTCTATGTCACAATCACGTCTCAAACGGCCACACACATTATCATTGTTAAGGCAGTGCATCTGACGCGATAGTTTACGAGATCGCTATAAACAATATCGTCTGCGCCCGACGTCGAAGTCTTGCGCAGGATGCCGTGGTACGGCTCAGTTAGCAGAATGCTGCGGTCTTGGTGCCATCGCAGCGATTGATGAGCCCATATACACCCCATTCATAAAATCTGAGAGCATGTTTAACTTCCCCCTTCCCCCTCCCCCTCCCCCTCCAAGACCGAGACGACCAAATTTCACGAACCTCTTCGACATGGTCCTTGACGGTGCAGTGTTCTCACTGCGTGAAACGAAACGATTAGTTCTCAAATCCCAAAGTGCGTTGATGAGACGTGTCTCACACTGTGCCTGGGTGTGTTGCAGGGGTCAAAACTTGACCAAGAGTGCCAGGACCGGTCATTGAGCGCCTAAGTTTGATTTCGGTCGCTCTGCAACAGACAACGGCCAATTATTTGTAACATTCAAGGGCGACATGATCGAACTGGTCTCACTGTTGTTCTTTCATCTCCGTCTGCTGCATTGGCGGTTCGCTAAGCCCGGTCAGTATTCAGCAGAAACATCTCACGTAGCACGTACTGCTGTACATTTCGAGGAACATAATTATCTTGGACACCCCTATTCACCAGAGTAGGTGTGGGTATGGCCACGACCAAGGTGATAACAGCCATGATAAAAGTTAATATGGAGAGTGGGGAAAAGGCTCGCATCTTGCGAATTGGCGGAAGAAAGTTGATAAATGAGAGTGTCGTCAAGCCGTCAACGGCAGAGGCAGTTAGAAAATACAGAAAGGGCTAAACGAGAATAAGCAAATGGGTAGGTTGATACGAGACCAGTAAACAGACTTACTTGCCAGCACCCGAGCTAAACGAAGGAGAAAAAGCAAGCTGCAGAAAAAGACACGAGCGTCTTGCATTTATAGTGTGAAGACAGAGACATGAGTTTCTAGTCAGTTCGACACGGGCCACTGAAACGGCTCCGTCAAGGTAATAGTTACCAGATCAAGATTTTCTCATCGGTAATGAAATTACTGTAACCGAGGTTCAACTCAGGCTTTGTGCGATTTCAGAAGTCTTATTTGGGGTGTAATTGACTCGCCAACGCCCGGATGCGTGTCAAGCAACGAGGGAGGTACCCTAGCTTGCACATTAAACGAGGGAAAAAGATATCATGGTTTTACCTCCACTTAATGTGACAGAGAGCAAGCGTGTTTGGGTACAACGCATACTTGAAAGGACTGCTTCAGTGAGGCGAACATGGTGGACGGTCTGCAAACGCTGACGCATGCACACTATGCAAAGATCGTACTGGATGTCAATGCATAGGAAACGGAGGGGGAAGTGAACGAAGGGGGGTCGCCGTACTGTGGTACGTTTCTGGCGATTCGGCGCACTCGCTAGTCCGCGGAACTACTCTGAAGCATGAGCCGTCTAACCTGAGACTACCCAGCCCATGAGCCACCCGCACAGCAGGTAATACCAGAGGATCACTGAAACGATACGATCAGAGGTGACAGTTACAAAACGGCGACTGCGATCCTCTCGTGGACTGACCAGTTCAGTTTAGGATCGCCGATGTACGTCAATCGACGAACCTGATTTTGACCAAGGGACACTATCTCCTATCTCGACGCCATCTATCCTGGAGGGTCTCACAGCGATCCATGTCCTCCTCCGGGCCACAGTGACAAAAAGGGGTAGGGAACTTGCTGGTTCCAAGTTGGATCTCTGGCTCGAACCCATCAGCCTGGTAGTATTGCAGCCGGTCAAATGCAGTGTTTATCATCGCTCCGCAGTGATGTGCATGAAGTCAACTTTGCTACCGCCCGCTGTATCTCCTGGTATCACCTATAGTCCACAAGCCACGGGCCAGATTAATGCGATTCGGCGGATATTATAAGGACACTTGAAACGAAACAAATCAACATGGCATATACACTGCACAGCTATTGCATGTCTCGCTTGATCTGATACACGCTCCAGGGTTGATGTTGGTATTCCGGGAAACATTCCGGCACGGCAGAAAGTAATGCTGACTTGGATTTGGGGCATATAACACAGTAATATTTGCAAGGGTAGGTAGGCGATTTGCACGCACTATAGACAAACAAAGTTGAGTGATACAACCTAACACAGTAGTGTCGTTCGAGCAATGAAGAGGGATTCAGTGATCGACCTACAAGTTAGAGTATCTCTTTCAGAACCCAGCCTCTAATCATTCTCGTTTAGTAATCGTGACGCAATATGGATTTCAGCTTCAGCTCGTGCAGAACTACCAGTATCATTCATGGCAAGGCCCGATTCATGGTTGACCAGAAGTGTTCTTCTAACAGTGTGGCACTGGTGCACCAGTAAAGAGTTATGAGAGCCCTTTCGATAAGTTGGTACCATAAGTGGATACTTGCTATCACGTATACCCTTGTTTCCTAGGGATACGCACTTAATCTTGGAAGGAGACAAGTGTCTCTGAAGCACACTCTTGTCCCTGTCATCCTCTGTCATACACGAGCTGTGCTTGCGTGCTACATGGCACTCACCAAATTTCTGTTGTGAGCATAAAAGCCTTGTGTATTTGAAGGAGCACAATAGCTGCGCGTGTCTCGTCTTCTTTGCGTGTGGACCTTCAATGTTAGCGTAAGCAGATAACACTTGTACGTCCCGCCGTCCCGCCGCTCAAGACTGAGGGTTTAGTGGCAGCATATAGCGTGGATACTAGTAGTAGTCTAGGCTGAAGAACAACTTAGATTACATAATACTTTCACTACCACTCGCGCTCAGCTGCCGCCGTGGCCACTACCGTGCACCCATACGCCTAAGACGCGCTCTACGTCTCATATGATCTCACGTTCCCTCACGACTCGCATGATATGAACTGGGCTCTTCCCGTTCTTCTCCATTTCGTAGAACTCCGCTCATGCTATCCCGACGCTAGCTCTAGAGGCCACCACGAGCCGTTACACCGAGAACCTCTGCCATATCTTTCAACGCATTCAAATACGTCCTGGGCTCTGAGCTTTTTAGCCAGTCCATCAACCGGTTGTCAAATAGGTATTGCCGAAAAAGCTGTGGGTTATCGAGGACCTCAAGGATAGCACATGAGGCATTCAAGACCATCTACATGTTTGATTCGAAGGAGTGTTTGCAGGCCTTTCTGATGCCTCTAGTGGTGGAATGCCGCTGCGCAGCGGCATTTTGGGCTTGTTGGGTGACCCCCACCATGGAGCGAATGACGTCCCTGCGGTATTCATAGGATCCGGTCGATGTGATGCACCTTGATCATACCCACGGAATTGTCTTCACTGTATGAAGTAGCGCATCGAATTGATGATAAACAGGCGCAAGTCCGAACTAGAAGCAAAAATGGAAGAGCCCGTTTACAGTCGAAACCGTTTCCGTCAAATCGGAGAAGTTGGCAAGATGTTCTTGGTGCCGCTGCCGCCGTTCTACAAACTCGGACGTTGCGGAATACTGTTCACCGAGCTCAAGGTCGGATATGGCGGCTGAAACAAAGGTCTAACGGTTGTGCATGGCCTCTTTAAGCATCGGTAACGAAATGTTTTGTGGTACCAGTGCTATTGCCACACGGAGGAAATGTTATGAACAAGTACGATTGGCTATAAGACCAGAGGCTCAAGCGCTCAAGCTTGCTGGTGATATTTACTATCCAAGTTCGGCCCTAGGTTGATACAAGTTCGATTAAAGCCAAAACAAGACTTGTAAAACTGTTGATTAGGAAATTTCCTATCTCAACGGACGAGTCATAACCTGGCAGATCACCTTCAAGAATTAAGATTCGACACATTTTATAAATACGCCAGAAACGAAACAGATCGACAAGATGATATACAGTATACAGGTATCACGCGTATCCGATTCCCGTGTGCTCAATTCGATACAGGTTCCAAGACCCAGCGCTGATTTTGACTGTTCTGTATTCACAAGAGCAAGTCAGTATTCCGTGATACGTCTCCGGCGATCCCATTCCTGACGACATACATTGCGAGGAACGACCAAGACCTGCTTTATGTGTCGCAAAACATCTTGAGCACAACGCTCAGGACATGAATAACCTGAAACCTTACAAGTTTACGGCGACGGGGAAGATGGATAGCAGTTGCATCAACGGCACTTCCAATCCTATTCGCAAATAAACATCTTCGTAGATAAAACAAGTCACAGCTAAATGAATACTGACACGTGTGCATTACTCCTGGGTTCAAATGTCCAACAGGTTGGCTTACCACCCGGGACACAGACTAATTCATTGGTATATCCGGCTTTCATCGGAGCGCTCATGTTGCCTACATGTCCCACAATGGTGTAGGTGCCGTCACTAGCAGAAGAAATAGCCCACTTTGCACATCAGTGAGTTATCTGTCAATTCGTGCACAGGGGTAGATAACGGACTCTTTGTGAAACGTTGAGTGGATCCAACGGCTGCGCTACGACCGTACGGGGCACGCCTTGCGGGCAAGTGAGGTAAACATCGCAAGCGTTGCTTTTGATCAAGTACGTGCCGTCAGAAATACGGAATGGAACTGCCTGCGCTTGTAGGCGATCGTTCAACTGCCCAGTGATTTTCGTCAACTCGTCTAAAAGATTGGGATCATTCAATTCAAACATGGGTAAGATCTCAGATGAACGCACCGACGCGAAACTCGAGTGCATGAACTGCGCTACGGAGAGCATCAACTTCCCGTTCAAGATCCGCTACGTCGGCGCTGGATTGTCGCCGCTCAGCTTCAGGTGTGCCACCCAGGAAAGGTGTTGGGATGACATCGCCGAGATTGCGTACAGTAATTCTTCCGTTTTCGCCGCCAGTTGCAATGTACTTGTTGTCAGATGAAACCGAGAGGCAGCGCAGTAATCCACCGTGATAATTAAAAATAAGTCCAAGCCGCTGGCAAGTGGCAGGATCCCAAAATGAGAGAGAGCTGCCGACAAAGGATGCAATAAATTTGTCGTTGCGAGAGAGGACCATGGACCCAGTACCACTCTGTTTGTCACCAGGAAGTGTCCATTCGGAGTGAACAGAACTGGTGTCGACCCAAATTTTGCGGAGCACGTTTGCAGATAGCGAAAAAATATACCGGGAGTCCCCAGACCAGGCAATGGAATTGCGTGCGTTCGACGAGACTGGTATGTCACTGAGCAATTCACCACTTCGAACATCATATACTCGGAGCGACTCGGCATCCCATGTGGTGGTAGCGATGCGATCCCCGCATGGGGAGAACCGCACCGATATCACCTCATTGCTGTGATACAATGGACCGACGAGTCGTTTCCAAGTCGAAATATCACGGATGAAGGCTCTAGAGTCACCTGATCCTGTGGCGAATTTGATCGAGTCTGGGGAAATATCCAGTGCATACAGCGCAAGTTGGTGGTCTTTCACCTTGCGGGCGCTTTGGCAAGTATTCCTGTTCCATAGGGTGACTGCTCCAGATTCCTCGCCACTGAAGTACTGACGATCCAATTGCGATCATGTGATAAAGCAATGGCCCAGATAGCGCTGCTCGCCTTCATTCGTTCTCCTTCCTCCTTTCCATCTTCGACGCACCATTGCCGGATCAGGCCGTCCGCTCCACCGCTCAAGAGGTGATTTCCATCCTCCAAGAAAACAAGTACGCGTACCACGTTGATCTTTGTCGTTTTCGCAGTGTCTGAATATATAGGAACAGTCAGAAATATGTTCCTCTCGCGACCTGCACTCACTCATTTGTAACGTCAGCACAAAAACCAACGGTAAATACAAGGTCAACAGAACAGCGAGCACCTGACTTTCCTCTTCCACGATGCAGCCACGGGTGTTCTTATCGATACGAATCAGCTCTCACATCCAGTTGCCTCGTGTCCCCAGGCTTCGATCAGCTCAGAGAAGATTCCAGTACGATGAATCAAAGTTCATCAGGCTAGCACTGGGGGACACATCAATCAAAATGTCATCAGTGAAAAATAGGGTTCGTAGGCCTTCTATCTGAATCTGCTGTGCAACTCGGGGCCAGGAAGAGAGTGACATGGTCCAGGATAGTTATCTGGGGTACACGGCACGCAATCCAAGTCGGCGCGCCAGAATGAGTGAGCCGTACCAACTGTAATACAACACCGCCAGACGAATGATATCAGCTTACAGTTAGAGCAGCCCTTCACGTGCAATGATGACATCCGAATATCAGTGGCCCGCAATCTCCTCAGGGAATATATGTCTTCAACCATGTCGGCCTTTTACGCGGTAAGTGCCAAAACCTTTCCATTCCCATCAGCGACCTACCGCTCTCTAGATATCCAAGACTTCAGCGCACACAGGACTCTATACCTGGCTCGTCCGGCCATCTACTCTTACGCTTAGCAGCGCTCTGCTAAGGAGAATAGTCTAATAGTAAAGACACAACTAAAATATGATTGTAAATAGCCCTTGTCCACGGAAATTTTCTCTACACACCCCAGAAATATTAGAGTGTCGAGCTGCGATATTGGCAAACAACCCTCTGGGTTTGCAGAGCGAGCTATGCTTGACTGTATACTAGGATGGAGGTGGTATAAGTTCGACACTGTTGTATTAGTAATCGGTATGTGTACGAGGACGTTTGTTCGCGGGTCGTATATACGTATCTCATGATGCTGTCCGTGACGAAGTTGGGAATCGCCTGGAACGCATTGGTTCGGAGTATGGGTTCACGGCAAGGCTCGCAGGCAAGAATGCCAGGTGTAAGAATGTAGAGCTTCTCGTCGTTGCAACCGTCAGAAATGTAGAGGCCTCTAGTGCCCTCAGCAGATGGTATATCTCGGGCAGCGATTTGCAGTCCGAGTGCAGGCGTGAGAGGGACACGAACACTGGCAGTTGGATTGAAATAGGAGATGGACTTGAGAAGCTTAGGACCAGCCAAGGGGTGACGACGGGTCTGTCGACACCCAATTTCAACGTCAGTGATCCTGAACAGAAGCCTCTGACAACCGACAGCCGCAGCATGGGCATCCTCGCCAGAGGGAGACTGGGTCCACCTATCCAGATAACGACGGGCGATGCTCGTACATATGATCCTCGCTGACTCTAGAGAGTCAGCTAACTTTGTGGTCGTCCCAGAGGGTTGCGATCTTGTAGTCGAAGACTGGCTTGATCTCCTTGGGGTACGCTTCGTCCCGGCCGGTGGGCTCTTCCTGCGGCGTAGTCCCCGTATAGTAGATTAAGATAGGCCTGGAGGATAGTAGAATACGCCGAGGTCTGTAGGTGGCCAGGTTTCAAACTCAGCAAGTCGACCGACATTATTATCATGTTCTTCGACCTGAACATTCCTGTTGTCGCTCATCAAGGTCACCGAGCTACCACACAGTCGAGAAAGAACAAAGGAAAGCAGCCGCAAGGACCCAGCACGATCGTCTTCACCCCAGCGCAGGTCACAGCCATCGAAGCTCGTATCGATCTTCTCGTCCATTGTTAGTCCCTCCGTTCTTTTGTTCACTGCCGTTTGACATCTTGAAGCACAGTGGGATACACTGTCATCGCTCTCAATCAGATTGTCGACAAAAAGATAGACCCAAAGACTCATGTCAATATTTTGACCGTGCTGCTGCCCCAGCTGAAGAAGAGGCCTGGCGTAGTGGTTCTAAAGCGGTTGACAATTAATATCGACGAAGATGGCGAGAAAGGGTTTGGTTTGGTGCGTTTTCTCTTTGCTGGCGCTTGCACACATTCGCTAATCGATTTGTTCGATCAGACAAGTGCTAATGCATCCATTGTCGAACCGTATGACCTCATAGCGCTCGCGCCTACGACAGCAGCAACATTTTCTGCTGCGTGCCTCGTTCACAGTCTCCCTTCCCCCCTGACAGCCCACATCATCACCCTACCCCTCACCCTTCCACGACTTCCGTTTCACCTCAAACATACGCTCGTCCGTACGGCCATCAAAAATGGTGCCGTTTTCGAAATCAACTATGCGGGTGCGCTCGGTGACCCCGAATCCAGTCATGTCAGTCTCGGTGTGACGGACACCGGGCTGACAGCAAAACGAAATTGGTGGGCCGCTGCAAGAGAAGTTGTTCGGGTTACCAAGGGGAAGGGTATCATCGTTAGTGGCGGGGTCCTCGGGGAGGGCGACTACAGAGCTCCGAGAGACATTCAAAATCTGTATGTTCTGAATTACTTGGTGTCGGCCCTGAACTCTCAGACTGATGTGCTAGGATCACGCTACTTGGACTGGCTCAGAATTTAGCACACGATGCGTCCACCGTTTCCCCTAAATCTCTGGTTTTGCGCGCCCGTGCGTCTTTCGTCCTTTATTACCTATGCTGATTGTCTCACTATTGTCGCTTCTCGTAGAAACACGCAAAACGTATCGTGCCGTGCTCTCTGAGCCCAGAGTAGTGGTGCCGACATCAGCGAGCGAAACCTTTCAAGCTACAGAGGCCTCTGAAGGGGCCGCACAGAACACTGTCGAATCGTCCACAGGAGATGGTACCCAAACAACCGAAACGACCACACATCCTAGCCCGCCTACGAGAAAATCACATGATGGTCGCACTATCACCAAGAAACGGCCCCGTGAACCCGATTCGGACACAGTCGGTTCAGGGGTAGCAACATCTGAACGCGCCAAAGAGACGACTGCAGTTCGTACTGTGACCGACGGTGCGCCGGCGCGGAAGAAGAAGAAGAAGAAGAAAGAGGGTATTGTTTAGAATCATCTGCTGACGAGGCCAAGTGTCAAAGTACTTATTGAATGCAATGCCCAATAATAGGATTATCGCGCAGTCGTCACGAAACCAATCGGTACCTAAGCAGACGTCGTCTGAAGGGCTTCAAAGACGATGGCTCCAAGAATGCTTCCCTTTTTGCGATAACACTTTTGACGGTAATGTGGGATGTCTCCTGGAGAGCCTTTTGCCGACGACTATCGTTGCCAAAATGAGGGCTTAAAAGAATACAATGGATGGCCATGCCAAGAACCTGGTGTCCGTACGAAAGAAATCTCGAGCCGCGATAGAGTCCATTCTTGAACTTGTCAAAGAATGGACTCACTCGCGATTGGGGACTGTGGAGACTTGATATTCGACGGATGCACATCCCTGGCACCGGTACTGAGAATCATGGTTCATGTAGGAGGTAGAGCCTGTGTGAAGGAAGAGTGGGACTGGTCGAAAGGCGAGCATGGAGAGTTGGATACCATCGATTCATCGATTATCACGATATCGGAGAATTAACTAGGCCAGCGACACCTTGTTTACGACCAGCAAGTTCTCTTCAGGACATCTATCTACGGTAAAGACAGGTCCGGATTCTTAACCACTTCCCTATATGATCGTAGCCTCCGTATCCCCGTTTCGAGTTCATGATCACTCTAGTCAAGTCGAGACAAAATAATCGCTATCTGGTTCAAGGTACAAGAAGATTACAATAACAAAGAGTGTTTATCTTTGCAGCAGGGTTCGCACCAAGAACGTGTCCTTGACTGTTGTGTTTCAGCCAGCCCCGACTATGTGTATAATGCATCTTACTTTGCCGGATTGGAAACGATTGAGTGAGCCTCATCCATCCACCGGCTCAAGAATCGGCCGCTCCACTTCAG
The DNA here is from genome assembly GCA_038094475.1 of Phylloporus aff. rhodophaeus. Lineage (NCBI taxonomy): Eukaryota > Fungi > Basidiomycota > Agaricomycetes > Boletales > Boletaceae > Phylloporus > Phylloporus aff. rhodophaeus. The sequence continues at coordinate 23,115 of JBBPUD010000185.1, read as the reverse complement.
GGTAACTTGAGCGCCCAATGTCGCCAAGACAAACGTCAAACATGCACGCTGCTCGCAGTGCGTCCGAATGAGGCTCCTCAACCGTTAGTAAATGGGAATGGAGCAACTCTGACTGTGCTTCAAGCCAGAGACATTCCAGAACGCTTGTTCCAGAGACCGATGTAAGGTGTTCTCTGGACGATCCTTTCCCTATGATGATCCATGCCAGAACAAGAGACAGAATGGACGCTATGGACGCAGCGAGGACCTTTTCGTCACAGCGCCACCAATCAATGGGAGATAATCATAACCGGACATGAGGGGGCGACTCATTTCGGGAGGAAGACAAACGTCACGTACCGGTTTTTCGTTGAGCTACTTCCAAGAGAGTCCAACAATCCGTGTAAGCCCATGATATCAACAACGACCGGGACTCACGCACATATAGACGGCCTATTTGTCCTGTACCGAGAAGCTGACTTTCACCCGTGGAGCGCTGAAAGCCGCCCCAGTCTTCACCGAGCTGGCCGGCTGTCAAATAACATGAGTGCGGTCGTCACGCGAGTTGACAGAAAGCATGACACACCGACCGATATAAATTTCGCTGCAGTCTGCGCAACTACGTTTTCTAATTGCCATGGGCCGAGCGTTACAGAAGGGTTGGCGCTGGACTGCGAGACAGACGTTGTATTTGCATCCAACAGGCTCAGGTTGAGAGAGGACATGATGTAGCTGCATAATTACATCAGTTCATGTCCTTGTTGACGCAATGCATAGAATTCTCACCTGTCCATGTCTGTAAAATTGGCGAAGGAATTTCCCTGGAAAAACATGGGGAAGGAGCCAATAACGGCCTCTGAGAGAGCTGTTGTCATCTGCAGGATATAACGTCCTTGGTCAAATATCAAATATACGAGTAACGCACCCCAACGCTAAAATTTGTTGAATTTTCTAGTGGGTCCCACACAGACCAAGTGGCAGAAGAGTGAGGAGTTTCGGCATTTTCCCAAGGAGGTGTTAAATCATTCATTGAAGTCAAGACCGTTTGCGTGCTGAGTGAACATGCGGCAATGTAGGTCAACGTGGTAGATGTCTGTGGACTTGCCCCTTGCCCGCAATCAGTCATGTAACGTTTGACGACGAATGTTCGAACCGTACCTGATGGTGTATAGGTCCAATTCAGCTCGAGTACGACAGGGTCATTGACTGACTCGTCTACATCAACACCGGTCGTGATCATATAGAATAGCGTTTGTGAGCAAGCTGCACACTTCGAGTACTTCGAATTACAATCTGAGGTCATAAGCGAGATCATATTTACCTCGGTACTTGGCCTGATCGCGTGGACGACATCTTTCCCTTTGACGGTGTCGGTAAAAGAGGAAAGATTCGCTACTTCACCACTCACATATCGGAGGTTCAAAGAAGCTGCCATTGTTGGCTCCGTTCAGGAAGCTGATTTGGTAGTTTTGCCCGGATTCTTGGTGTGACAACGAAAGGTTGGGGACTAGACCACATTTCGCCTCAAATGTTGTGAGATGGAGCGATCCGACAGTGAGGTACTGGTTGGTTGAATTTTGCGTTACATCCCAGATGGTGCTGTTCCAAAATACCGTGGGTGGGGATGTTAATTGACTGATCAAATGCACAATCGGAAATATCACGGTCCATCCCAGTTTACCGATGTTCACAGCGCTATCGGGCATGGCCAGAAAGGTCTGGGTAATCCCCGCATAAACACCGTCTTGATCGTACACCTGCCATTGCATTATGGAAGACGAGACGATATGTAGGACCAACATCATGGTCAGATATGTTACCACAGCGACGACTTTCCAAGCGGATGAGGATCCTTTGTGTTGCCGCCAGAAGATCTGGATCGCTGCACCGATGCCGGTCCAGGCTCCAGAAACGTCATGTGTAGTGATAAGTTTTTGCCGTTTACTGACCATCTGGAGTAATGCAAGCCGCTGCATCAGAAGAACTAAAAATGCGGAATAGAACTAATGCAAGGATGAAATCATGAAAAAATAACACAGGAAAATGTTGACATACCGTATAAAACGCTTGGAGGAGAGCACTCAGACAAATTCTCATTATCTTCAAGCTTTCATACTGAATGATTGCATCCTGCTCTGGATGACGAACAAGGAGTACGAGAAGAGTGGCGTGCAGGGCTACAAGCATGGCATGAAGTGCATAACACCAATGTCGAGTGCTGAGAGAAATGTCCGGTGCATGCAAGGGCATGCTCTGAGACTCGCCACTTGAACAAAAAATTTTACTTGTCTCTAATATACCCATGTAAGATGAAATCATGTTTCCTTCCATTAGAGCACGCACCAGATTCCAGAAGACCCGAAGATCCATAAACTCTGGCACAAGGTTCCATCCCGCACAAAGGAACAGCATGAAGATCAGTACTTTCTTCGTGTCCGTGTGCCAAACGTGTCCAAAAAACGATGTCAAGCATTGACGAAGCACGTAGACTGCCCAGCAAAGGAGTTTTTACGTCCCTGAGATGATCCCGGAGAACCCTTGAGCGTGATCCAAACCACATTATTTCCAGCACGCCTGTACCAGGCACCACTGCTGGAGGACATTTCCAAAGGATGTAGACCACCAAAACAAAAAGGATGACCGATGCGCTAAGGGCAACGATGACCTTTGAAAATATAGTCGATATCCAACAATATATCTATCACCAACTCACTGGCAAAAGGTTGACCTATTGTTAAAAAAGTGTCACGTCGATGTCATTAGATCGGGGACACATTGGTGGATTCGATAGATTGACGAACATTCAAATAATACGATTGCATGGGATATTGGATGGGATATTCTGTGGGTGGCCCATCAAAGCCTCCTCCGGGTGTGCCCCAAAATCCAGCTATAAAAAATTAGTGAGAAAGGGTATAGGCGTGCGTGTTCTAAGTGCTACCTAACCATACGAACTCAGCAACAATTCGAGAGACAGCACTCTCTAATCGACCTCTGGTCAACACGTAGGGCACATTGATGTACTGTGCAAGGGGTGATCCAATACATGGGGACACGCCCATCCCTAAAGTCATTCTCAAATATCTGGAGTTCTCGTTAGCCAGTGTAAAGTACCATATGTATATGCAGAATAACGTACGCATTGAATATGGTGATATTTGTCCATAACGGTGAGTATGACATGATAGGCTGACAATAAGGTGATGGGAGAAGTGAATTAGCAGATGCGACCGCACTGGAAATCTACCAAGGTTCAATCAGCTCGTTATCAAGTGGAATCAGTGAACTCACTACAGAAGTGAGGTTCAGGTTGCCTCCAGGAGAAAAGGTTGACCATGTTCCATCCATCGGCTGCATTTCCAAGTCAAGGGGCCACCCATCAGGATCAACTGTGATCATGTGATGCGTTGTGTTCAGAGAACATGCCACGAAATGTACTGGTGTCGAGAAATTTTGGGCGGCATTGTCTGTAACACGAGTCACGTAATTATTTACTGTTAACGAACCCACGGTCACTCACCAGGAGGATAGTACGTTCCATTAATATAGACATGGTTCTCACCACCAATTGCATCACTGACTTCCATCTCGGCCGAGATAAGAAAAAGAATGAAACTCGAGCAGAGTGGTCCCAAACACTAGAGAACTGTTAGTTGATCACGACGCAAGAAAGTGGAGGCAGACCTGAATGGAAGGGGGAAACCATATTTCATTAAGCACTGTCGGGGTCCTTAGTCTCTGAATCCAAGACTGCGGGAAAACGACATGCATGGTGGATATGGAACTGTAATGCTGATGGGGTCCAAACCAGACATTGAACTGTTAACGTTCCATGTGCCGGCGTCTTCCAGAACATCGATCGAAAGATTTGTAAGTAAGCCACATTGCGCATTCAAGGTAGTCGCATGAGCTGTACTGCCTGCAGGATTGGACACTGAATCATAGAGCGTGTTATTAGCTAATCCGATGACTTGGTCACCGTAAAAATCATGCAGGAACGGGGCAAATGCCGCTATGGTCGTCCAGTCTAATGACGCAAGGTTGACAGACGGGTCAGGCCAGGATCCCCGTGTCTGGAATATTGACCTTTGGGTGCCATTAAACTCCTGAAACTGCATTAGAGTCGACGAGGTTATATGGAGCACCGAGATGCACGCAAAGTACACCGTCACAACCACTATCTGCAGAACTGACGAAGCGACTTTGGTTTGTTGCCAAAGAGCACTCAGCGCAGCTCCAATCCCGGCCCAAGCGCCACAAATGTCGTGAATCTGCGTCAGTTTCCGCGGGGTAGAAAAGATGGCTGATAGCATCAATTTCTGGGTGAGGAAGACGAGTAGGGTTGTATAAAGCTGATAGAACATTTAATAGCTTGTTCCGGAATTATGGGAGGCTTCAAGGCACACCGTGTAAAATGCCTGCAGCCCGATGCTTAACCTATTCATGAAAGCATTGCCTTGTTCGTAGGGGATGATGATTCGATGCTCTGGGTGACCAGATACAGCGAGTGCGAGAAGTATGAGATGAAGTGCAACCAGGAATGCATGTAGGGAATGGCACAGAAAGTACCAACGGTTTCGCGCTTGCTGATCGCCACCACCTGACCGCCGTCAGTTGAGCGCTGAGCTTCAAAAAAAGAACGATTGTTCAGTGCGTTTGCATACCTTTGTCAGCACGACCCTGCAGCGGAGTCACTGTGCCAATTTGAGTCGAAGGAATCATGACCCTTGGCGGGGAAAGCTTGATGGACCACCACCAGCGAACAGTAGCAGACCAAGCTGCGGAGTTTGGGGGCCGCCAAAACGTTCAGAATCGCCACTCTATATCATTACTGAAATGGAAAGTGCCCGGACGATATGGCCACTTCGAAGTTCGGAATGCGCACGCACCGTGATTATGTAATCTGGAGCCTTATTACTGGGACGCTATTCATGGATAACTCACATATAGATATTTCTCGGCTCGTGCATGCACAGAGGTCAACACCTTCGCCCAAAAGCAAGTCCACGAATCTATATGTTGACGTTGGAGAGGGGAGACTGGGACACCCTGGTAGGCTAGCAGGGAAACCCGGAAGGCGTGCGGGTGCTGGATCGGTGACTACCTATGACAGCCGACGACTAGGACCTACTCTGCATGGACCCCCGACACCGCACACGCTCTCCCTGCATCCCGGTACCACTGCCACTGCAACGTAGACACTGAGCAGTAGCAATTTGGCAAAAGGGAGCGAGGTGGTACTACATAAGACTCCGAAGAGTGAAGAGCACAACGTATCGGAGAGTGGAAGTACGGGCGTGCGAAAAGCAGCTTTCTGTAGACTACCGACAACGCGTACTAGTGAAAAACAAAAGAAAGATAACTCAAAGTTGAGGGCGAGGTTGTAATCTTTTACTCTGACCTGGGTGGCGACACAGATCTTGCACCTTGCAATTCATGGGAAACGCGCGTTCCTACTCATACATTATCAAACATTCGTCATGCTCGCATGGGTCGAAATGAGGCACCTTAACTGTCAAGAGAAGGAGATGAAGCAATTCTGAGTGTGCCTCGAGCCAGAGACGCATGAGAATGCTTGTTCCAGAGAGTAGCGATGTTCTCTCGAGGGTCTTTTGTTCAGCTGCATCCCAGATAACGTCAACAAACCTCCCAAATCGCACTTGAGCGCATGAAATCCACACCGTGAAAGAATCGCACTTTCACGAATTGAAATCCCCTGACTCTCACCCGCGTCGTGCTGAAACGCGCCATGATTCACCCCAAGCTATCCAGCCAACAATTCACATGAGATCGTCGCAAAAGGTGATATAAACCTTGCCTACCGGTCCATAGGAAGGTCGCTGCAGTCCACGCAATCATATTTTCCAATCGCCATGGGCTGAGCGTCACAGAAGCATCGGCGCTCGACTGAGAAACGGAGGTCGCATTTATACACGAACCCGGGCGAGGACATCATGTAACTGTGGAATGCTCATCGTCTCATCGATCCATGGCCTTGATTGACAGGCGAAGCATACTCACCCATCCAAGAACATGGGGAACGAGCTAGTGGTGGCGTTCTGAAGCGCTGTCATGATATGCGAATAAAAAGTCTGTGAATGCGCTTATCTGAAAGACACACCTCCCCGCTGAGACCCGTCGCATCTACCGGAGGCCACAGAAACCAAGACATAACAGTAGAGGGTGCTTGACCCAGGATTGAGCAGTTCTATGAAGTCAAGCCCTTTTGTGCCGGTCGACGTCCGGGGACTTCTGCAATGTTGGAGAATCAACTTATAGTTTTTGGTGCAGCCAAGTACTTATCTCCTCAGGACGGCCATCGCAAAGACATACTCGCCGATTCATAACCACAAAATGTTTCGCATTGGGTTATGCAGGAAAATGGGCCTTGACACGTACCATATCGAGCTAATCAGACGGCTTCGAAACGAAGTAGCCATGGTATTATGTACGGATGTCCCATTCAGCTGCGTAGGCCACGTTCTGGCACTACTACGAAAGGCCAACGACTCCCCTTTATCCAGTTGAAGTTCGAGCCTCGGTTCCTCGAGCTGAAAGAGTTGTGTGCAGTCACATCTCATGCCAGCATGGTAAGAGTTACTGAGCACACGTCTATAGATGCCAAAACATCTGTGCGGTTGGTGATTCCTTTATGAATGGGGCACCACCTCGGATCCCAGAAAAAGTATTAAATGGCGACAAGTCACAATCAAAATGCGTGTACACCTCGATGTCCGAGTTGTCAGATTCTCCCTTGAATCTCACCCCCTGTCCAGTACCTTGAGTCGTTCCACTCTTTGCCGAGTCGCAACTTGAGAGCCAGGCCCCGACGAGGTCACTGAAAACGTCCAGAGGAAGCTGAACAGTGATACCAAGAAAACTGACCATGCATGCATCGTGGAGAGACTACGGAGCCCCCGGTTTCGTATACTTGATGCTGGTCACAGATTCTGGGGCCACGCCCAAAGAATAGCGCTGCGCGAAGAGCAGCCTTCTATGGGGTCCATCTGCGGCGGATCCACACGAGTCGGACACGACCAGAGGTCGGTGCGTCGATGACAGCAGGGACTATGTCACCAGGCGTCTTTCGGCCGCCTGCGCATCGCAGCGCTTCTCAGGAAGAATGCATTCAAGAACCTGGTTTATTTACGGAGCCAGAGTGGGAGAGGTAGGGCCGCAGTGGCGTGGCTTCAAAGCTTCACAGCAAAGCACAGAATGGAGGGAAGTTGTTGAATACCCGGACGTCCATCAGGACTTCCCTGGACTTCCCGATCACGGGCGATACGAGGTTCTAGGGGCGTGGGGTGGTCATTCGTGATTGGATGGGATTCCCGCAACGCGTCGCGTCGCCGAACCTAATTCGCAGTGTGATCGTTCCACACCAATGCACCTACTACCGGACTGCCTGCCGTGCCAGAGAAAGTGACGATGCAAGTTGAACGATTGAACATCTAGCCCAAGATCAGAGTGCGATTACCCATCCAACACTGACCTATATCATCATCCTGTACATACACGGCCGAGGTGATGAAGATGAAAATCGTAAAACTTTGGCAGAATGTAGATGCAAAAGTACATGCGGCGTGGTCCGGTCAACCCTAGAACTTCAATCGAGGCTTCGTGGTTATCTGCAGGTATCACTTAGAAAATAGAAAAGGTATAAAGTGGGGTATCAACTCATACAACAAAGGTCGCACTCGGAAGTATGGAGTAATAATGACACAGTCCTAGTGATACTACCAGATGATATAAATACCAAGCATTGCAGAGAAAGTCGACGGGAGAACAAAGAAGATGCATATATGTGGATGGAGGTAACATATGTAAAGTACGTGTCGAGTGAAAAGGACGTGCTATCAAGGTCAGTGGAACGGGGGGAAAGCGAAAGAGACTGTCGTAAAACACCCAGCAACCTCAGGACAGCAACGACCATCCTACACGACAGAATCCGTCATGTACTCACTCACCACACAACCGCCGACAGTGCGAGTCGCCATCCATCTCTAACCTGCCCTACCTGCCCTCCATCGCGCTCACAGACCTCAGAGAACCAACTTCAAACCCGCTCGGAAAGCCGACTCCCAGCCCACCAGTACTTCCATTTCGGCTACTTGGGCGCGAGATAGGCACGGAGTCGTCTCCCTTGATTACCCCGCTAGAAGACCCAGAAGGAGACCCTGATCGACCACTTGCGTTCCGACTGTGCCCACTTCCAAGGCCCTCCAACGACGCCAAGAACACCTCGTGCATGTGCTTCAGCTTCTCATCCACCTCTGCCTCTCGTGTCAACATTGGCCCTATCGTGGATTGATTCGACTCCCCGTCGCTCGCGCTCATTCCCTCCGAGAAATGTCGTGGGTGCTCCCCGGCTACTAGCCCCAGTCCGAAAGCCGCACCAGATCCACCAGATCCCGAGGCAGTCGCAGACCTTGGTCTAGAAGCAACCGACTCGAAAGGTTCCGGCGTACCACGTCGGACCTGCGTACCTGGACTCGGCGTTAAACGGGGTAACCTATTGGACAAGACGTCGGGTGGAGTAGACAGGGGCTGCCTTGCAGCAGCTGACGCAAGAGGCTTGCGGGCATCGATCTCTTGCACAAACATGGAGATATCGTCATCGTCTGTAGGCGCACCCATGAACGAGGGAGCACTGCCACCGCCTCCTACACCGCTCCCGCCAGAGCGTTCACCCTCTTTGCGCTCTACGCCTGTTGTGCTTCCTGGACTGCCATCGCTTGTGGCACCACTTGACGCCACATATCGATGTCCAAAGCTACTTGAGTAGCGTTTGCGATGGGGCACACGTGGTGAGCCATCTTCGCCTTCCGCGGATGTAAGGGAGCGACGATCGCCAAGACTTGATGGCGCAAACGGTGGAGAAGGTCTGTTTGCGCCTATCGGAGAAGGTGGCACGCGAGATGAATTGGGTGATGTCTGAGTTGGACGTGCCGGAAGACCAGGGAGGGCAACGCCACTAGCCAAAGGGGAAGGTTGACGAAGCGATGGCGATGGCGAATGAATAGAGGGTGAGCCAGATGAAAGCGTCGAGGACTTGAATGGATGGACCAGGCTTATATTTGGTCTCCGAATAGGCAACGGACCAGGGGCAGAAGGAAGATCCTAAAATGGTAATTAGCTGGGGGCTAACCAAAAACGATACCTCTTACTAGGCTACTCCTTGCTGTGGTGCTGGTGCTCTCCTTGCGAATCCTCGCAGCAGCGCTAGCCAGAGTTGCACCATCTTCTTTCGACCAGGTGGTACTACCCTCTGGACGCGAAGAAGTTACGGACAAGGCGGACGTTGACCCAGCGGTGGCCATGTTGCTCGATGCCCGGCTAAGAGGTAGCGCTGCGCTCCGAGGACTTTGGCTGCCCGGCATAGAGCTATTGCGGGAATGAGCAGGGGGCAACACAAACTGACCAGCGATGGATGTGGGGGGCGACTTTGGAAGGGAAGTACGCAGGGGGAGGCCTGACAAGGACTCGCGTTGTTGGTTCTTTACCAATGTGGGCGTAAAGTCAGGGCCTTCGTCCAAGGAGAGGAAGCGGGACGAGAGCAGTGATTCGAGTTCATCAAGCTGGAAGTTGGGCGTGGTGAGGTACTTTGTGGTGAGACTCAAGGTACCCATCGGGTGAGGAATGGGCGGGAATGTATGGATTGCGTAAGGAAGTGGGGGTGTATTTGGCGCAGGTGGTGCGTCTTCGGAAGAGAAGCAGAGCAAATGAATTTGGACGCAAGGCGGACATGAGACCTCATGGCTTCTAGGGTTGTAATGACGACACGTGACTTACCAAAATCGAGTATGTCGGTAAGATGGTCTTCCAGAGATTTGATCCGAAGCTGAATGGAGAGGTGTCCATTGCGATATGGAGTGCTCATACGACGCCGTAGCTTTCTGAAGAGCTTCCAAGAGGGAAGGATGCGGAGAAGACTGAATAGACTGCGAAAGAGGGGTATGCCATGTTTATAGATAGTAGAAGGAGCGACGTCGCCTGGCTCGATACTATGCTGGGGAAGAATGTGTGTAGGGGAGAATCTGAGGAGCCAGTTCTCGAGAAGGATATGTTGTGGTGTTGGATCCATACGGACACGAGAGGAATCAGGAGCGAGATAGACGAGGACTTGGTTGCTGGTCAATTCAGGCACACACAGCAAGACCTGCAGTTCGAAAGGCGGTGGTGCTGGCGCACAGGAGACAGCACGATAGATTCTGAGATGATCCTTGAAGTTGTCAGAGTCGGGCGTCTCGAGATTGAACTGAGGGATGGAGAATGGTTGAGAGGGGGTCAGGGAGATGTGCAGGGAACAGGACAGACCCATTTGTCGACCTTTGCCTGAGACCTTGGCTCAGCAGTAGTTCTAGCGTTGCTCACGACGAGACAGAGCTTGGTGTAGAACCTGTGAGCAATTTGGTCGGCCTTCTGGATATCATTGGACATGGCAAAGCTGAGGGGTGGGGTAGGCTGGGGAGTTGGTGGTCGATTAGAAGGGGGACGACATTAGAGTAGGGGGATCTACTTGGACAGAGGAAAGGAGGTGAACCGAACATCCGCACGGCACCGCCGTTCAAACGAGTTGGTACACCTGAGAAAGACACCAAAACCTACAAGGATGACTAAGCACCCTCACCATCTCAGCTCACTCGTTTATTGTCGCTGTCAAATCAGCCAACGGTGCCTTGACGAGTCATTCTGCGCCATTCTGATGCAAGTAATGATTACCCCCGCGAATCCAGCCTAGCCGAGCAACTTGGCCTCCAAATTGCGCGAAACGTGCAACCACTCAGCAGCCGCGAGGGTCTTTATTATGCAAAGGAGCCGCCCGGTGACATGATATCGAATCATTTCGCCGTTTCAGAGGGTGGGCGCGAGACCCAGGCCTCGTGTACGCCCACGGCAATATCACTCTGGTGACTCGGGTGGCGATCCTACCAAACACTGCTGCGCCCGCTCGTATTTTAGACGTGATTGGATATGAACACGATAATTACCACCTTCATTTCCGATTGAAGTTTTGATGATCAAACGTGTGAGGATTCGTCCCGTTATAATCCCATCGTTCTAGACCCCCATAATCGACTCCTCTCCCTTGCCTTGCCTGTGACAACTCGTTTACTTGTATAGCACGTGTTTCAGCGCTTATCGCACTCGACACACATCTGATATGCATTGGTTGTTATTGACCTTGGCCATCAATATCGGTCATCTACTCAGGCGCCGATGAGTATGGAGACACCTTCGTTCGATCGAAGGCGTCTATCGGCGAACATTAAATCCCACTCAAAACGGCGACAGGAACCTGAGTCAATGAGAAATTCCTCCATGGTCGGAAACTAATATCGCCCAGAAGAAAAGTCCGCACTGGGCCCAGAATTCTGGCGATTCTTTGAGCACCTTCTGCACCTTATGAGGGCACCCACAGTTTTGCTGTGTTGTCCCTTCTCGTTTTTGCTACAGCAATGGAATGCTGTGCACAACGCCACACTAGTGCAATTATGTTGTTCCTTCCTTTTTAGGCATTTGTCGTGGTTGAAGCTCTGCCAAGACGATGCCGATTTGGCTAATCACAGCCGTTGTACGTGCTTGGATATCTTGAATAAACCGCCGATGTCTGCACTGAATGGTATCAGCTCTATCCCCCGACGCCCGCAATCATCGGCCCCGAGTCGTCCATATCCAGCCCCGACGTCGCATGTCGGTGTGGGGCATGGCCAACGGCGCGTTGCTATCTCTGGTTGTCATGGGTTATCAAACTTTGCACAGTTCACGAGCATCAATATGTTCTCCGCTTCGTCGAGATCACAACCGGTCGACCGCTTGGCTTTTGCCGAACGAAGTTTGCCACCATCTCGTCAATGTGAGTAACATCGGTGGTTTCCTCGCACCTGCTCGAGGGGGTGGCACGTACAGCATAGCTTGAATTACCGGCCCAACTCTATGACGTCGATCGATCCTGAAAGTCTGATAGCGCGTCTTCCTTGCCATCCTTTTAAACGCTTGATGTCGGTAGGTGTCGACTCCATTCGTGACCCATGTACACCATGTCTCAACCCATGATCATCTTATATGACGTACCCTCCAACGTTCCACAGCCATGGGCACCCAATATATGGAGAGTAAGGTACCTCATCCCTATACTATTTGATTTCGAATCAATTTATAATGTCAGTTTATCTTCAGGCTTATTCTCAACTACAAACGCCTTCCTTACCGTACCTGTTGGGTCGAGTTCCCAGATGTCGAAAAAACCCTCCGCACCATCGGTGCAGCGCCGACATCCATCCGCCCAGATGGTCGGCCCGTCTACACTCTCCCCGCGATCCTCGATCCAACGCGTGCTGGGTCTACCATGAGCTATCCAAATCCGTCATCTGCCTCCTCTCAGTCACGCCCTGCACCCGTTGTGCTCACCCACGCGAGTACAATCGCAGACTATCTCGAACAGACGTATCCTGCGCGCCCAGTCATCCCAGAGGGCACGCGCGCACTCCAGGCCCTCTTCGTACACTATATCTCTGAAATCTTCGTACAGCCACTTTTGCCAGTCATGGTCCCGTTGACTCATCAGCGTCTACCCGTACATGTCCAAGCTCATTTCCCGGTTCCTGGTCGAAGCGCAACCCCCGGTCAGAGAAATACAACAGACAGCAGTATGGGCAGCGCTCCTGACGAAGTCACGCGGAGGCGAGAAGCACAGTGGGCAGCAGTCCAGGCGCAATTTACCTTGCTGTCCCAGATTCTTGACAAGAATGCGGGTGATGGGGATGGAGATGGCGTCGTGGTTATGGGCCACGAGCTCACTTATGCCGATTTTGCTCTCTGCTCGGTCCTCATTTGGATCGAAAAGGTCGCACCGCGCGAGGGGTGGGCGAGGATTCGGGAGTGGAACGGCGGGCGATGGTGGAGGCTGTGGGAGCGTTGTCATGCATACATGGACGTATTTTGACGTGTGGTATGCTGCCCACCTGCCCATCTCCCCCTTGTCTCCCCCTTGATCAGTGCGTTCTAATTATACTACCCCCTATCACGCGAATATATGGCCCCTATCGTGTTTACTACTACTCTAGTGTATTTATTTCAAGTACGTAGTAACTCACAAATAGACTTTCAACATAGTCTTTGCTGGAAGTTCGATCCAAAGTTCTAAAAATGCACAAACAAACCACGCACATGGCGCCTCCTCCTGGTTCTCTTCCCACGTCGACCATGTCGTAGTCTAATGGTCTACATTGTTGCAGGACTACGGTTGACCATCGGAACTACGATGCTTTGTGTAACTCTGCGCAAGCCAAGGCATCCGAGTTGTTCTGGTGCACGTTCTTGACGGTACTTCTGGGTAGAAGAAACCGCTGATCAGATCAGAGTGGCCAATAAGCTTCCGAAAGGTGTACGGATCGTACCATCGATTTCCTCCGATTCCTAATACTCAGCCACATATAGAACATTCGGTATCGTCTCTAGAGCGAGAAGAACAGCTAGTCATGTCAACTACGATCGTTGCGATTGAATGTATGCATCTTATTCACGCTCCCGCAATGTTCTCTTGTTCTCTTCCCGAGGACGTTATCTTATACTCCTTCGCCTCTTAGGAAAGAGAATCGTCGGTGTGTATCCATATCTTATCTGGGATCGTTCGGCGTTATGAACCTCCAAACACTTTATCACCTACCATCTCCCTCACTGCAGCTCTGCGAATTGGTATGCCACACCTTTGCGTACTTCAAGGCCTGCTCATGGTTTTATTTCTCTTGTATTGGATTTCGCATTCCCTTGCGAGCCTTCAACAAAACTATTCAATGCTGTGGGGACAACGAGGACGCGCCAAGCCCCCCGTGGCCATGGGTCAACTCCGTACGTTACTAGTGTATACGATGTTATATCTTCCGGGAAGTAACTTTCTTCGTCCAGGGTACGGAACTTTGTCGGCTGCTATGGCTATGGTGCATGAGAGTTGTATGTATGCGTCTCCGACGTGCCTCCGTAAGTAGAGGATTACCGCGTGATGAACCTTCAGACGCCAACTCCACTTTCCGCACGCTCGACCCTTTACATGACCTGATCAGCGGACTTGTTTTCACCAGCTGTGTCTCGCGTTCTTTTGGGCACTCCTAACCGAGCTATTCGACGCCACTCACACATGCGTGGATTGGGTATACAAAGTACACGAATACATGCACTCACAAAGGTACGAGCGAGTTGAAAAACCTACCGTAGTTAACCCTACATAGATCCGGAGGCTCTCCTTCAAGATCATCCACTCCACGACAAAGCTTCTTCCAGAGTGGCAGCATACCCTCAAAGAGCTGGAGCTTGCGACCACGAACATCCCGCGTGATGTTGTAATTCGACCTTCGATATGTTGGCGTATTCGTTAATACATCAAGATGCTATAGATATGATCACCTGGGGGAGAGAATGCAGAAAGTACGAGCTTACCGAGGACGAGTGGGATTTGCTGGCACAACTGCGGGATATCCTCAAGGTTACTGGCAGTGCGTTGGCGTGTATGTGGCTACGTGCTGACATAATTGTGTCAGGTGCTCAAAGATGTGACACTCTTTTCCCGCTCAACACCCAACCTCGCCATGGTGATTCCAGCCATGGATATGATCGATGAGCGGCTTGAAGCCTATCAGAAAAATCCCAAGATCTCTCTGCCCATCCGCACTGCTGTCGAGGTCGCTCGGCACACATTAAACCGGTATTATTCAATCATGGACACAACTGAAGTTTATAGAATTGCAATGGGTGCGTGGATAATCATTCTTTCACTTGATCGGCTAATACATACTATGTCACACAGTTCTTCACCCTCGTCACAAGTTGCAGTATTTTCATTCGGCGAAATGGGAACCAGAGTGGAATGACAAGGCTGAACAGCTTGTACGTGATCAATTCGAAAAGGTATATACAGCCGAGAACGTGAGTGCATCGGACATTGAGGAGACCGATGGGCCATCAGTAGTATCTACGGTAAGTACTTGTCTTGCCATCCCTGAAACCAGATTGCGATCTACTAACAATTTGACTTCAGACAAATATTTTTGATGCCATGCCTGCCCTTGCTGCTCCCAAAGCAGCGGATCTGCGTAATGAGGTAGACCGATACCTTTCGGCCGATATCGAGAGTGTTCCGGAACGAGCGCCATGCCACCTATCCCCACCTCTCTCGCATGGCTCGTGATTATTTGACTATACCTGGTGAGTAATCTCTTCTTTTCATGCTCAATTACTAAATGCACTGTAGCTACATCTATCGATGTCGAGCGTTTGTTCAGCCGTGGCCAATTGGTTTTATCGCACATCCACAGCCGTCTGTCGTGGGAGTCAACTCGTGCACTTCTGTGCATGGGTCACTGGAGCTTACTTGGCCTCGTCAAGATTGATGTTATCGCATCGGTCAGCGCTCTTCCCCATGTGAAAGGTGACGGTGATGAAGAGTTAGACAATGGCTGGGACACAATTACATTGTAGCTACTCGTTCGTAACGTGTCGTTTTTACATCGTTTGACCCATGGGTTGACCCATTAGTGGGTAGACCCATGGGTGTGATTTTCCGGATCCATAAGGAAACCTGCACCCACTGCATGGGTAGGGGTGTATTACCGGGTATGGGTGCAGGTCAGGCCAGGGACACCCAGGGGTACACCCATGCGGAACCCTAGTGGTCCGTGGCGGCCCTCCTGGTCGTGGCCGACTGGCCTGGGCGCGTTGCGGCGCCTTACGCAGGTGCGTTCTGGCCTCTCGTCGGGCGGTTGTGATGCTCGGACGGTCGACGCGCACAGGGGGCTGAACGTTCCCGACAGCCGAGGCGCGATCCAGGGTTCCCCGATGGGACCTCACTTAAGCGACATACAGCACACATCAGCAGAATGGTTAGGCGAGGTAGGAGCAGAACAGGAGAGCTTGGCGAGTAAGGGAGGGTAGCACTGGTAGCACCCGGTAGGATACCGCTTAGGCACCAACAGTCGGAGCTCATTGTGAAAATTTCAATCTATTACGACAACCACGAAGCAAGTGCGATACTGATAAGACAAGATTTACAGTCAAGTGAGTGACTACTGAATACTAAGGATAGCATGGAACGTCTCCTTATCTGCAAAGCTATTGACGAAGAACTCTCGGCTGATGTCCAAACAGTTGTCACATGACATCTCAGGCAGACACTTGGAACCAAATTTTGGGACAAGCTGGACAACTTGTTGAATGGTGTCTAAAGGTATGATGTCGCCGAGAGGAAGTCCGTTGGCACGCAGGCGGCGTTCAACAATGAGCATTTCGATATGTTTCGCAGGTGCTGCAATGCGTATGTCATTCAGCGTGACAAAACTTTGAGACGAGAATCTAAAAAAATTCAACATAGACAAGTGGGTCACATGGGGGATCCATGATTGGCTGGAGAATTGCTCGAACTTGAGCAATGGAATAACCTGCAATGCATTAATCAGTATGTCGAATTAGAAAAAAAAACACAACGTACGTTCATGCAAGGCATCAAGGGAAAAAGGCTCTCCACTCTCATGACGAATAAGCACAGTATTTCCACGTCCAGGAGCATTAAAACTGGGGGGAATGGCCTGAATGGTTTGAGCAGGAGACACAGCCGATGGATCATGAACTGAGCGTCGCTGGATCCTGAACTTGTTCCACGCATTGAGGTATTCGAATGGAAGGTGACAATTGGAAGCTGAAACCCGACGGCCACTACGTTCCAAATAAGAGCGCTGAGAAAAAAAATCACCAAGAGCAGCACGCAGATCAAGGATGGAAAAGAAACCCGGAGTGTCGTCAAGGTGAACATTGGGAAAGTGAGGTTTCAAAGTAAGAAGAATGGCGACTGACTCATCAGCAGAAATACGTGAGCGCACGCGGTCGAACAGAGTACTCCTCACAGCTGCTGGAGGGCTGACGTAGTGTTCTTCAGGAGAAGCATGGGAGATCCAGGCATACTCTGGGTAATGAATCGCCATGAGATTAGCCTCTTCTGCCATTTCATTGGTTAGGGGAGCGCCAGCCGTCTTGAGAGTGGTGTACAGATGAAAAAAATGTCGTTTCTCGCGCCGATCAAGGAAACGACAGCACTGAGAATGAAAGTCACGGCGGTTTGACATCCGGTAGGGTTCCTTGACATGTGTAACATGACAGCGTTCTGTGATATCAGTACTCCATTGGTAAGGTGCCCCCATGGCACGGGTGCTCCGTACAATGTGCTGAGCAAGCTCCAGCTTGGGAATCCTAAAATGTGGGATGGGCCCCTTTTTTCCCTGTCGGCCCCCCGCTGATATGATGCTAGGTTTGTAATGGTGAAATTCCTGTAGTGCCTCTGAAAGGGAATGAAGGGTCTCGTCACAATGATAGAGGTTTTGGGCCAGGAAAATGAACTCGGTGATTGCGCGAAGCGCACATAAAACGTCGTTGGGAACACCTCCTGCAGTGACGGCAATCAATACTCTCTCAAGCTCTCGATGGTCTCGGCCAGAACATTGTTTTGCAGTAGAAATGCCATTCGGCCAACTGCGAGTCCCAGTGCGTGGCTGAAGGACAGATAGACGGCGATCAAGCTCTGTGCCACCCATGATGTTGATTACCCAGTTGAGACAATGGTCAAAGTAGAATTTATGCCATTGATGGAGCGCATCCGGGGTGAGGAAAACAGAAGGACAGGCATCGCCCCAGTCCTCCCAAAATGGAGAGTCGACACCATTTAGGTGGTATTCAAGACAAATCTTGTGAAACGGAACAATGGAACATGGGTCGCAATGAGCAATGGCATCGCGAATCGCCTGGAGTGTATGCTCCCGCAGACGTAGAGGATGGGGAAATGGATCACCCAGTTGATTGGAAGATGCGAGGGAGATAGGTGAGTTCAGCGAGGACGTGCAAGAGATGGTGAGTTGTTCTACTAAGTCGGCGATCCAGGACACAAGAGGAGTGTGCATTACACGGCGTCTGCCATCGGGGTCTGACATAGCTTCACCCATGCGACAGGCAGTCTTCAGGCGGTCGGTCACAATTGAGATTGCAGTATGGTACACACGAGCGGTGAGAACTGATTGCTCCGCTGGGGTTACATTAACGAACTTTGGGATGGGGAGATATGCCGCTAACGCATAGGCATGAGAGGTGGCTTTCATACGCACTCCAGCATGAATATTAGCGATCAAAAGAAGTAAGGGATGCATTTCCTTATTGCCTGAGCCCATAGTTAGTGGTGTTTTGTCGGAGGCGCCGATAACACCCAGAAGACCATGGCCTGTGGGTAATGTATCCTAACCAGCCATTAACAATGGAAATACGATCATTCAAGATCAGCCCTTACTTGAATTTCCCATGCGCGGTCCGCACTCATAAATTCGCCATAAATCCGCTCTTTGCCTCTTGGAGTTTCCTCAAACTCCTTATATGGGTCATAGTCCATGCAGGATGCAAAAACGGGGTTGCTAAAAAGATGCTTGATAACCTCCAAACCGTCCCTCCAGTAAAGCATCATCGGTGTCTTGGTCTTGTAACCTTCTACTTTGATCTCTTTGCATTGCCAGCGTGGTACCTCAGGCAGGGACTCCATACGAGCACGCAGATCTTTGGCTGATTTGAACGATACAGGATTTTCCTTGATCTTTGGAATTATCAGTAGAATATATGTAGTCGGCATGGAGTACTTACATGTTGAAGGTGAAGGAAACGGTCAATGTCCTTCTGTGAGAGTGGACAGTCCGACAACCAATCTGCAAGTTCCCACTCGCTTTTTGATGCAAAGGGATAGTAGACATTCTCGTTGTTGCGAATGTGAGCGTGTGGATCGTGGTCCATATTCTGGAGGAGGTTCGAACCACCTAGAAAACTCTGGCAAGGATTGGGATGGTGTTCTCGAGAGCGATGCTGAGATCCAGGTGGGAGAGATACGGGTGGCTCATGGTTAGGTATCGTGTATTCATTTGGTACAGCCTCCTGAGAAAACGGGTTTATTGCTGCCTCATCGACCGAGTCATCGTCATCGTCATCGTCAAAGGGTTCATCTAGAACTTGTGATTTGAATAGACTCAATAGCAGAAAAGAGTGGAATATACCCGTATTATCCTCATCACAGGATACTTCTTCAGATGGCAGATTAGCCGTGGCAAGGCGTTGCCCACAATAGATGCTGGTTGATAGGTGGTTGGCTACAGCGTCACTACTAGGAAATGCTGAGGTACAGCCGGGGCAGTGGAAGGTTCCACAAGGAATCTGTGAAGTAGGTAACATTTTGTGTATGAGTCAGTGTGAGTCACGACGTGGGCTAAGGGTGGTAGATTTTGTTTACCTTAGTTTATCCTCAGAGGAGGGCAAACCATACGACAGTCTCGCATCCTTAGCAACCTCACAATGTCTGGCTCAAACTCATCAAGCAGTCAGCCTGACCATTCACTATTTTCAAGCCCACAGCGGCCCACGGCAGTGGAGTCTACAACACCCCCAACCTCCGGTTCATCCGATACTTCTCATCGTGCTTGCAATGGCGGGCTCCCACGCCCCCCAAAGCGCACTCTCCTTCAGTTCTCCTTACCATCTGAAGGGACCATGCCTCATGCCTGGGATCCAAGTAAGAAAGTCAAGTTAGTTCACACAACGGTACGTTTGTAACCCACACAGAGACCTTGTCAACCAATTTAATAATGACTGCTTACAGATCTCACGGGCGATGGAAAGGTCGCCAGAGGCTGATGACCTCCATTCACTCCGCTTGCTTGAGCTTGCTAGAGCCAGCCGCAACACCCTCAATGCACACCTGAAGTATCGTCGTCTCCGTCTCCAAGAAATCGAGATCATGCGCACTATTGCCATTGATGACTGCGAAGAAGCAGCTACTTGGCTACGCCGATCGGAAATGGAGGTTGGAGAGATCAGACAGCTCTTACACCTCAACGGTACAGCAATCACTGACAGTGGCATTATGCATTTGGATCCAGACCAGAGTAATGGCAGCACCGATGATTCAGTAGCTAATGCTTGGCACGGGCAACCCTTTAGATCTCCTACTCCTTCTGATAGTGACCACTTAGCATGATGTCCCGATTGTATATATGTACCACCCTTGACGTACTTGCCAGCATTGATTATTATTGATACATATTGAGATGGACTGGGCCTGCAGACTGCCATTTCTTTTTTTCACACAGTACAATGGACTCAACACGCACCTACTAGCAACGATATCCACACAACCTGCACCTAACCACGTATTGGCAGCAAGTCATGACTCACCATCACGGACACGGTGTATTAATGATCCTCCATCGTACTTATTAGGGATTGACTCAGATCCTCAGGATAGGCCTTCGTCAAATATATTGCGGCAAGTCATCATGAACATGATGCATTAATGATCTCCCCTCGTACTTAATTGGGGGTCATCGTCCTTAGGGCAGGGCCTTCGTTGAACTCATCTCCGTCAATGACTCCAGGTGACTGACACAATAAACCCCCTTTCCAGGTAACCGAGTGATTTTCCACCTCAACAACGTCGAAACCCTAGATGTGATGCAGGCCCAGAGTATCCTGAACTGTGAATAGTACTTTTTGATGGCCCTCTCTCTCCAGTAAGCGATGTGATCCCCGTCCTCTAGGACCAATACTGACCGCTCATTTCTGCATAAAAATGGTCTCCAATATCCTTCCGAAATGCACCATTCCCATGTCTCGTCGTTCCCGTCGTGCTTGTGGACAAGGCTGGGGGGATTCTCGCAACTCACATGCCCTACCACCAACCTACCCCCTTCCGCCTTTCCAGCCCATTCCCTACACTGGACCACCACTTCCTCCTGCGCCCTCTGTTGATCCCTACACTGGACCACCACTTCCTCCTGGGCCTTCTGTTGATCAGACTGCCTTACCTTTCAACAATCCTGGTGTACATGATTCAACAGTGACTGGTGCCTATCCCGGTACATACGCATCTCAGATCATTCCCAACCAGCCATTCGCCCATAGTCAAGTAGAAGGTTATGGCGCCGGTAGTGTGCAGGCCACATTACAACCATCAGCCCCCCAGTTGGTTTTGCCCAGCCCCTCCTCTGCCCAACAGCCGCAGGGCCTGCAAAATGTGGCGGGATTGATCCAGGTGACTGAAAATCGGCCTTTGATAGATGTTTTGCTCACTGCCAAATTTGGATAGGTTTCGGGGCAAGCAACAGATGTTCTCACATCCCACCAGGGCCGACGTGACGCACCCAGACTTCCATCTCAAGACCGGCTCCGCAGGTTTCGGAATCCTCCCTATACTGTACCATCCTCTCACAGCAGCACCCCACATTCACCGTCCGTATCTCGTACCTCCTCATTATCGCACGCCTCTACTCTCATGGCAGCTCTTGAACAAGAAGCCAACAGACCTCGTGCCCCCCGAGGAACTCATAAGAAGGCGGTTGATGCGACTTCGTTACGCTATTATCCACAAGATACACAAAAGATCTTGTTGTTTGCTCGCCATGCACTGGCTAACGATATGGTCCAGCGGTTGGGTTGGCTTTATGGCGCTTCGGCAAATGATGCATATGGGCAGGCTGTGCAAGAGGCGGTCGACCAGGGCAATAATGTACATCACGGAGGTAACCATCTTCTTTTATGTTGTGTTTCAGTGTGTGCTAACATTCTATTAGATGTCAAACTCGACTCAGATATGACGAAAGTGGTAAGTTCAGATATGTCTATCAAGTTCTTATATTTCTAACGTAGTGTTTTGTAGGTCCTCAAGGAGCCGAGTTATGTGCGCTCAAAACTCGTGGAAGCTGCTGAAGATTATGCCGAAAAGTTTTTTGAGACGAGCGACACTGAACTGCTGAACGACCCTGCTAGATACCAGCAGTGGAAGATCGACCGCCTGGAAGAGATGTCTGATCACGGGAAGAAATCATTCTTTTTGAACCAACATGACTCCAAGGTTCGTTTGTTTCACATTGTGATGTAATCGTTTCTGATCCATGTTTCAATAGGGCGAAGTTGTCCGATGGTTTGGCAACACACTACTTGAATCCTTTCACATGAAATTTTGGTATACCAGTAACGTCTCACCTGTCAAGTACTTTTCAAGTACATATCGTACGACTCCCCCCCGAATGTACGCATTGTCGGCGGCTGCAGTACGAGATTTCCTTCAGTTCACATATCTTGGTACTAACTGTGAGTTAGCTCCTCTGCACAGCCTACCGCGTTGCTACAGGGCGCAAACACAATGACAGTAGCAAGACATTGTCATTCACTGGTGAAGAATATGGTCCGATCTACGACGCTTACTACACTGCAATTATTGCGTATATCAACCATCCAGACATTGGCGATAGTTTCAAGCAACGGATGGACTGGCTCAACCACCAAGGACTGTAAGTACTTTACCTCTTTGTATCACCGTACTGATCAGGCCAACATTGTGACAGGAAACATTTAGAACAAAGCAACAGAGCGCCATCGTCCCCCAAAAAGGTTTCACCTGTCTACGTCCCTCCTCCCCAGTCAATGGGACCACCACCAACGCTGAATTTCAACGCTCTTCACTCGCAGCCCACCGTACCAATGCCTGTCCCATCTTACCTGCAGGGCTCTGTCCCCGATTTCCTTGAAGACTATCATGCCGCTTATGGGAGCACACAGGAAGAGGGATCGAGCACGTCAGCCATGAATCTTTCCATACCATTTTGATTTCGTCTTTGTAATTTGACTACCCAGCACATCCACCATGAATCTCAGCCATTTTGATTTCATCTTCGTAGTTCCACATCCTGTACCCCATTAGATATTTACACAGCTGTCGCTGATTGATGGATAAGATATGAATCTACATGATAAGCCCTGAATCTACACAATCTTCGTCGTTACTAGATGATTACAAAATGGATATCAGGGTCGTACTGCTACAAATTTCTACCCACCACTACCGACGAATACTGGTAGTAACCCCTGGTTCCAGTAGCATCTCTTTGCTACTGTGGTTTGCCAGCCTCAGGAGTGCTCATGACAAGCAAACAACCCACTGATGATATGCGGGACAGATATAGAACGGCGCGAGTAGTGTCAAAGGGTTATTCACCCGGCCGCATAAACCTAAATGAACGCAAAGAAACGGTGGACGGTTTCAGCGCTGCCAGCTGCCCTAGCATTTCTATA